>OZ017781.1:15124499-15165897 GCA_963969325.1 Lycopodina hypogea
GGTCTGTAGGTAATACTACTCTTCCAAAATAGAAGTTTGAATCATCACAAAATTTTGACAATCTATTTAGGGTAGCACTGGGAGTGCATAGATTGAATTTTATCTTGGGGAATTCTCTGTGAGAAAAGAGAAAAGGAATTCAAATGTTACCCTGAACAAAAAAAAGGGCCTAAAAAAAACTTGCCTTATCAATTAAGGTACAGGTCTCCCAAGCTTAAAGTCAAACATTTATACATTGAGCTGTGCTTTAGTCTCCTTTATTTTTCCCATTTTGCCCTCCTTTTTTCTATGCATACCAAGTTTTAGGTCCCCTAGCCCCATTCATTTTTCTGGCCAAATACCATTTTTAGAATTTTTAAACACAGAAAGAGGTGTGGACCTATAGTCATACTTAAAATGTTCCCCTGGTTACACTGATTCTAAATATACATGAGTTCATGGGTCTAACTCCCCTCATTCAAGGGTGAATCAAGGACACACTGACAAATAGACTATTCCCATTTTATAGTATAAATTCTTAATTCAGTTTAATATTTTTTACAATTATGGCATACTTCTCACTTACAAAGCCACTGAAGTTCAGGAGTACCCAAATTTTAGTGTATCAAGCATGGAATTTAGAGACAAACATTAGAATTCATGTTCCAGTATCACATCAGCATCATTTTCACTATTATTTTCACAGATTGTGTCTGTTGTAAACAGGTCAAACATGGCTTCCTTTTAAAAAAAAATATAAAAGTTTATGCAAAGTAATGTTTTGAAATGCAAATTGGTCAGGATGTGAATGATTGCTTCCAGCATTGGTAGTTTCATCTTGTTTCGAAATTGTTCTTTGTGAAAATAACATTTGAAAAAATCCGTTCAACAATGGCATTCGAAATGGGCATTGTAATGCACTGTAAGGCAGAGGGTTGACAATTCTAAGATTGGTCTACCAGCACAATCCTTGTACTGACTGCAGGATGCCCAGAATATTGCAGGCCCTGAAGGTAACTCTCTCCCAAACACCTCCTCCCAATCCACCAGTTTAATAGTCACTAGAAACTTGCATTCTGAATCACTCCCACCCCACACAGGAAGTGATTTTCTACCCACAGAAATACAATTAATCGAGTTAATGTTAGCCATTATACTAGAAAGTTGATACCAATCTAGAAGACAAATTTTAGTCTGGCCTTCATGAAATTCTTTGATGAGGCCAAGCATGTCTGAATAGGCCAACTGAGGCCACATTTGTGTTAGACATGCAATATTTTATTATTTTTTTTATTATTTTTTTTTTGGGGGGGGGGGGGGGGGGGCATAAAAGAGGCCACCTGGCAACCTTGGGACTCTCTGTTGCTGCTCGAGTATTGCCAGACCCTTTACCCTCTAAAGTGCTCCTCTCAACCCGGGAAACCCCCCCCCCCTCGGTGAGGTTGAAATTCAGGAAGCGCCCTGGGACAATTAATATTGGAGCAGTTCTTTGGTTGGGAGTTTTCTAAGAAGTTTTGGTGTAAGAAGTTTAGGTGTGAAAACTACTATTTAATTTTACAGCTACAATGGCTGGAGGTGAGTTGGATAAAAGCTTATTTAATTTAGCTAGTCTGGAAACAGCACTTACAAGATAGCTAAGTTAATTATTGGCTGCTGTTGAAGTTGTCCAGGGGTAGGTCGCCCAATGGCACATCACATTTTGAAATGACCAACTATAGCTACTTTATTGCTTTCCTTGTCCAAGTTGCCATACCAATTTTTCGCATTGTTTCTTTCAGCAGATCACCGTGTGAGGTTTTCAGTTGATGTTCTTGATCCTGAACCAGTTGGCTTGCTGGAGTCTGAAACACCAGGTCTTCCTCCTGAAGCCTACCTGGGCTTGCTCCTGACTCACCACACTTACAGTGCTGAAGTCCCCATTCCACACTCACTTGGAGATGCTGTGAATGCTTCTACCCCACCAGATAACAACCATGTCACCATCATGGAGGTGTCCAGCACTTCACAGCAATCAGATGACAACTCGTCCAAATACATCAGCACTGTGAAGTTGCAGGTGAAGACAACCGAGGATGGCAGTATTGCAGAGAAGATTAAAATATCAAGTGAAGGGTCTGCCATGGAGATCATGGTAACTGCAAAGGTGTTGAAGAGTAACCAGGGCAACCCTGTTCTCAGGACGGGTATACATATGCTGTCTCACGAACAAGATAGTAACTCAACAGAGTGGCCAGGCACCACTTGTCCAAAGGAAGAATAGGGAGGGAGAAAGAGTTATCATTTGTTGTCAATAAGAATTTGAATAAAAGTGGTTGATGTCAAATTTATGAAACTTTTTTTTTGTTGAATATTTAAATATACATAAGTTGATCACAAATTCTAATGAATTGAACGTTCTATTTTTGTCAAAGTATTTCATCCACTGCTTCCCATGCTTCGTCTGCTCGACTCTGCATATCCTTGGTCACTTGACTTGCTGAATACCAGTACACACCTCTCTGCCACACAGACACAAACTTGCAACTAAGCAACCATTGCACATGACCAAATAAAAACAACTCCACACACCTTTGATTGACTCAATTTTACAGCAGGGTGGGGTGGAGGAAGAGGTACATGCCTCATTGGGTTGAACTCCACAGTGGCACCAATAAAATCCTTTGGATTTCTGCGATAACAAAAAAGAGACCACAAAATTAGGATTTGAGCTAACAGTATCAGAACAGAAATGAGTCGTACATCCTGGCCATGTCGGGTGCCAGAGTGTGCTTGCCCTGAGACGGAGCACCGTGGAGCAAGAACTTTGCATATGCTACCACTCTGGGCTCATAGTGAAGCTGCGTTAACACAACAAGTCACACAACACAACGAAAACAACATGAGATAATCACTAGGGAGACGTGAAGCCACATTAATCTCTCACCCGTAAGTCTGCTAGTTCCCATAGGGACGTGGAGGAGGAGAAGCTCATGTCTGGGTCAGGGACACCAGGAAGATACACTCCACTCTCAGCCATGGCATCAACATCTAACAACTGCTCACACTGCCTGTAGGACTGACACACACCACACACACACACACACACACACACACACACACACACACACACACACACACACACACACACACACACACACACACACACACACACACGAGGGCACAAGCAAAGCAGTCAGTGGGATAATGGAGAGCAAGGACATTCTGTTTCTACTTAAAAAGCAACAACAAAAAAACTGATAGAACAAAGAATTTATTTTAAAGAAAAACTGCACTACACAACCACTGATCAAACAAAAAAATAAAAAGGCACTTAATAAAAAAATGAACACAACTAATACTAGTTACTTGTATGCATCTCTTCAGTGTGGCCAGCACTGCCAGGGCTGCTGCTGGCTGGAGCTGGAGGCAAAGTGTGGAGAGGCGCTTCACAAAGCCAAGCACTCTCTGGATGGGCACCTTCCTGCTGTGCTTCAACAACTTCTCCAGACAGTTCATGGCTAGCAGCAGATCCTCGTCAGAGGAACCTGAGACAACCACAGACAGACAGACAGACAGACAAGCAGGAGTTAACAATTACTGTCATTTCACCAGGAACACTGCTAATGAACTTTACGACCACTTCAGTTAAAGCTGTTTAAGTGTGTTTATCATACCATACAGCAGATTGACTAACTAAGAAAAACATACTTCACAGGTATTTGTTTAAAATGAGAAAATGCAAAAAGAGTAAATCTATTCTCTTGGTGCAGGAGGGGAGAGGGTTGGGAAGCAGAGATACTCACACAGTTTCCGATCTGCTGGTTCATTGTTTACTTAGTCCAGCATTAGTTGCTTGTATGAATCTTCATAACACAGATTCGTGTGATAAAAAAACATCAAAACTTGCCAGTAAGATTACCATACCCGTAGACCTAACCATTAAGGAACAAAAATGAGATAAGTTTGCTCATGTTCAGTCATTGGAAAACTTGAAACCATGAAATATGTATTCACACGATACTTCCGAGTGTGTTGACTGTGTCCTACTAACAATATGATAACAGGCTCAGCCATAATGAATCATGCCAGCTTCTTTGGTCATTGGTGAGTGGTATGGCACTGCATTGCACAGCATGGCTGAGGTTGGACTTGTGGCAATAACATTACGACCAGGAACTGGTGAAATAAACACACCACAATTATCTGGACCAAAAAACAACTTTAAATTAGCACTAGAGCTGTGCTCGAAGAATATGTAAAAAAAATTTTTTTTTTTTTTTTTTTTTTTTTTTTTTTTTTAAACAAACACCCCCAGTCTAAAGTGGAGAATAAGTTCAACAATAAAGGACTTCTGAGAAACAATAGAATAAGAAGGAAGGACAACGAAGCATTGGGTAAAGTGCATGTTGAATGCCTGCCATTCTTCCATGTGTTTTGATAAGACTAAGTACAGTGAACTAGTTTTAAGGAAAAGACACATCTCTTCCTCCCTCCCCCCCCCCCTCCCCCCACCCCCAAAGAAACATGTTCTAATCCAATATATAAATGGAAAACAACAATCAATAATTATTTGTGTAAGCACATTTTGAGTGATCTTCGAATATTCATCCATATTCACAAGCTACAAATTGGTAAATCACGTCGTTGTGATGTTTTGTACTACCACTACCCATCCCAGTATCAGAGCCAACCTGTTTTGTTCCTAATTGAAAGTTACAAGATGAAGACCATTCATGTTACCAATAGTTGGCAGGCTAAAGATAAGCAAATTATGCATTTTTGTCAAAGTCCCTACATACAGCCATACCATGCCATGCCATGGCCATGCTATGGCTACAGTAACTAGGGGGGAGAAGGGGAGGGGGGGGGGGGGGGGTTGCATGACCAGATCTGAAAAGGTGACATTGGTGTGACCATCTGCGATAGACTTTGACTTCTTCCAGGTTCACAAGTAGGCTTCATACTTTTCAATAGTATCAGGGTTACCCTTCTTCATTATGTGACTCTCTGTTATGTTACTATAAATGGTGGCAGCTGACTTGGGCCCTGACTTTGAACAACTGGTGGGTGTCTCCACCTTCTCTGCCACATGGCCTCATGTGCATACCTCACTCACACTACACAAACCACGCATTCTCTAGCTGCCATTACACGGTCATATGCACCTGACAGTCAGGGTGCCTGTGCACTAAGCAGGCACTATGAGCCGGTGCAAGCAAACTCCTGGAGCAGGGCTAGGAGCTCGCAGGAGGACTGACCAAGACTCTCAGCTCATGGGTGTGGGTACCCGAAGTCCCACCTGAATCCTTAGCTGATCGACAAGCCATGGCCAGTGAATTTGCATTCCAGAAAATTCCAAGTTCCCATCACAGCTGGGTGGACTGGTGTGGGAAGATGTTCAAATACAGGAAAATTTCCTGTCAGGGCTAGGGTTTGAACTCACAACCCCAGGGTTGTGAGTTCAAGAGCATAACTACTCAGCCACTCTGCCACACACACGCACGCACGCACACACACGCACACACACACACACACACACACACACACACACACACACACACACACACACACACACACACACACACTGAAATTATGATTCAACTACACTCTGGAGTAATCCTTGGCTATGAAAAAGAGCAATCCTGATTCATTATAATGCCATCCTTTGTTTCGTTAATTGAAAACACAAGCTTTGATGTCATAATTACTTTTTGAATGATGAAGCAGTTGATGAACGCAGTCCAACCACAGGTATGCACTTGAGTACGCTCATCAGAGTGTGACCTCAACAGCATGCAAGTGGCAATGCCTCAACAGAACCCAGGGTCTCATCAATATCAGAGAATAATCAGTTATCCTCATCGACATAAAGCAGCAATCAGAAGTAAGATGGTAGGAGTAGTAGTAACAGTAATAGTGTTAGTGCTGTACGAGTATGGTTGCCATGGACAGGTAGAGCAGTAGTAGCAGTAGTGGCTGTATGAGTGTGGTTGCCATGGAGTGTTACCAAAACAAATGACAACAACTGTTACATCCCACTATCCACTCAACATCTTCAGTCTAAGCACACAGAGAGAGAGAGAGAGAGAGAGAGAGAGAGAGAGAGAGAAAGAGAGAGACCTGTGTAAGCTGCCACTTGAGAAGCTTCCCCCTCAGAAAGGAGTGGGAGATATAGAATGAGAAGAGATAGTTCTCACAACTCTTTGTCATGATATCAAATGATCTCTTTGAAGAATCGATTTCTTCATTACCACTTCTAATTATCAGTAAAGATTTTAAAGGTTTCCTTGATACTCCAATGACATATAATCCTGATTGCAGTTCCTTATTAGGGGTTCTTAAAGGAAAAATAAAATCTTCAATAGGCAAAATGCCCAAGAACTTCATTACCATCCACACACCCCTTCTTTCCCCCTCATGCATGCAATTTTAGTGTCAAAGGTGGATGTGTGTTCCAATGGCCAATGGTGAATGTATGTATTATCTGGAGAAAAAGAAAGAAGAATGCCTGTGGTAGTCCTAGTGATGCTATCAAGCCTCAGATACTCATGCAGGCGTTCTTGAAGAACCATCCGTGGAAGGCCTACACTAATAATCATGAGAACATGTGAACTCTTTTAAAAAATTTTATTTGCTTTGGAGAGGTGTGGGAATTTGTCAAAACTGCTCTCTAAACAACTGCGTTTAAAAAAAAAGAGAGATTATGTGGACAAGAAGGAAAACAATTTCCTTGGCAATTAGCTAGTCACCTCAGCCCTCTCCCTCCCTCTGCTGTGGATGCCCACCACTCAATATGCTGCCATCAAAGACTGCAAGTAGCAAACTAGTGAGATTATTCTATATTTTAAGAATTCACAAGTGATTCCCCCTGATGTCACAGATGTTCTCTGTGGCCCATGTATGCCATCTCCCCCAGCTGTGAGTCCTAGTCAGAACGTCTCTACACAACGTCTAATCAAAATAGCAGACAACACATGTGATTAACACTCCTGTAGATCTCATCAACACCTTGTAACAGACCAAACACTGTCGTGGCACCAGGATGGGGAGAGAAGCACTAAGACACATAGACAAATAGAAATAGTTTTTCAAGGAAAACAAGAAAATAGGAGTTGGGGGGGGGGGGTTGTAGCATTATTAAAGATGTTTTTGTGTGATGTTTGATTGACCGTGCAATGTTGGAGGGCAATTAGGGCTGTGAACTGTGACAAGAGATTCACCAACACACACACACACACACACACACACACACACACACACACACACACACACACACCACACACACACACACCTTAAACCTGCCCATGGTACAAAGTACCATGATAGCAGTGTCCTGGATGAATCCAGGACCAATGGCAATAAAGTTTGCTTTATGACGGCATCACACAGAAATGTTTACGTCTGGTCAGATCTCCTTGTCTTCGAAATTTCCTTCCACAGGCACAACTTAGTGTTCTTAATTAAGATTGACTGTTAGCTGAGCAGGTGTTCCATCGCCTGGATGTTGAAATCTTCTCTACACCATCTAAACACATGAAACCACCCCATCCTGTCCTGGCACAACTTATACCATCTATCATACACACCAATCGCCTGCAAATCCACTCTCAGAAATCCCTCCACCTCTTCTTTGCCCCGTGGCATGGTCTCTTCATGTTAAGCTCCCCAAAAAAACAATCTGTTTGGAAGCCTTTTTTCATCCATGTGACCCACATGACCCAGCCATCTTAAATGCTGTTCCAGAATGATATCAGAGATGGAGTGCTGCATGCCAAATTTATGTGATAGTGTTTAAGATATTAATCTTTCATTCCACTGTTGATATCTCGTCACACCCAGGATTGTCCGAATACAATGGTTCTGAAAAGAATTCAAACATCTTGTATGCACAGCCTTCATCGTCCAAGTTTCAGCTCCATACAGTAATACAGCTAGAACAACTGCCCTGTACACTGCTCTCTTTGTGGCCAATGAGAGGTCTTTGTTCTTAAATACTGGCACCCTAAAACATCTAAATGCTCTAGCTGCTCTAGCTGCTCTAGCAATTCTTCCAGTCACCTCACTAGTGATCTCCCCATCTCTTGAGATGTTAGCACCCAAGTATGTGAAGTCCTGGACCACATCCACAGAGCCACCCTCCACCTGCACTAGTCTGACATCACTCTCATTCAATCACTCACCAACAACCATCCCTTTTGTCTTCCAGTACTCACAGTCAGCCACCATTCACTTGCCACTTTCACAAACTCTGCTGTTACTGACTCAAAACTATCCCGAGAGGTTGCATACAAGCCACATCATCAGCAAACTGGGACTCAGTTACTCTCATCTCACTCAATCTAGACTTAGCTGTGCGGTCCCCAACCAACTTCCTACCATGCTTGTATAACACACTCACTCCTGCACCACTACTCCTATTGCGCCAATCAGCCACCATAGCACTAAAGTAGATATTAAATAATGTGGGTGCCAGGGTACATCCCTGCCGTAAGCCATCCGGACCTCAAATCTCTCAGTTACAGTTGAACCCACTCTAAGCTCAGCATGCATCCCCTCGTGGAAAGACTTCACAACATTCAACATTTTTTCTGGCACGCCATACTTCTCTAGGACCTTCCATAGGGCTTGCCTGGGCACTGAATCATAAGCCTTCCTCAAGTCTACAAACAACACATACAATGACTCGCCATGTTCCCTCGCTTTCTCCACAAGCTGCCTAGCAACAAAAATCATGTCTGCACAACCACGTCCTTTCCTGAACCCACTCTGTGACTCTGGCAGAATTTTTCAGCGATCACTTGCAATCTTCCCTGTACAATTCTGCCTAGTACGGTTCCTTACCACATCCAACAAATTTATTCCACGCCAATGGTCACACTGCTTCAGGTCACCTGTGTCCTGCCAGTCTCTCACCACTTTACTTTCTTCCCACACCTTCTGCATCACCTCCAGCATTCTATCCCACAGATCTACACAACCGTGGAGGATTAACTCAGGAAGAACACCAGACTTTCCTCCTGCCTTTCTCATCTTCAATTTGGTTAGAGCCTGCATCAATTCCTCTTCAGTTGGTGGCATATCCAAATCCAAGTGTGGTGGAAGTAGTGGCAGAGTGTCAATCACTTCATCATTGAATGCACAGAGTATGTTAAGTATCTTTACAAAATGCTGATGCCATCTGGCTCTTACCTCCTTGGGACCCTGAGTCAAACTTCCATTTTCTTTTATGACAGCAGTGGGTCTAGTTGGTCTTCTTCCAGCATGAGCCAGCTGCAACTTCCTGATACTCTTCCACCTTGTGCAACCATCCTTTTTTGCAGCTTCCCCCTCCTTGGCAACCCTGCATATCCATTCTTCCTTAGCATTGTCCACTGCAACCTTTACCTTTCTCTGATGTCTCCTAAACTCCTTCCGGTTGGCTGAAGTGTTGCACTGTATCATCCTCAGGTGAGCATCATCCTTGGCTTTGATCAGAGGTGACAACAACTCCTCACTATCCTCAAACCAGTCTGGTTGCTTCCTCTTCCCTCTACCAACTACTTCCTCTGCAGCTGACACAATACAAGACTTCAGAGCATCCCAGTTGCACTCGATGGAACCTCCAGCTCTGAGTGGTCTAGCCAGCAAATGTTGCTCCAACACTTCACGGTATTCATCCCTCTTGGCAGGGGTTTTCAGTTTATGGATGGCAAAAGGCAAAGAAATTTTCTCTTTTCTTTTGGCAGAACGAGGAACAGTAACCTTTAGCTTAGCTCTTACAAGCTTATGGTCAGTCCAGCAGTTTGCTCCCCTCATCACTTGCACATCTCTGCAAACAACTCTCTGTTCTTCCCTCATCACGATAAAGTCTATCATGTGTCATTTCTTTGTTGCTGGGTGTGTCCAAGTCCCTTGATAGATTTCCTTCTTTTGGAACCAGGTGTTCATGATTGAGAACTCATTTAAAGTACAGAATTTCAAAAACTCCTCACCCACAAAGTTATGCTCACTCAAGCCATGCTTCCCTATAATACCTTGCCATAGCTCATTCCTTGTGTCCAACACACCCACCCTAGCATTGAAATCACCCAGCATAACAAGGATATCATTGTGTGGAGTCCTATCTATTGTATCCTGCAAATCATCATAAATCTTGAGCTTAATGCTTGGAGGGGCCTTAGCTGTGGGTGCGTAAGCACACATTACTGATACATAAGTGCCTGATGCCATTCCAGACCAACCTCTCTTTTTCTTTCCTGTGCCTACCCACTTCAATCTTGCTGATATTATTCTTGAACTAACTGCTTCCCACACCTCCCCTGCATCTTTCCATGCCACTGTAGCCTTTTCGTCCAATACTATTCCAACACCCTCATTCCTACTAGCTCTTTCCTGATCCCCTGGCATAGGACGACCAGAGTGCAGAAAGGTATATCCACCCGCTGGCCAAACATCTTTTCCAAACCACTTTGTCTCTTGGATCCCTGCAACAGACACACCATATTTCCTCAATTCTCCCACCAACAAATCTATCTTCCTATCAATCTTCCCAGGCTTGTTACTATGGTTACCATGCTTAGCTACATCCACTGGTTGCTTCCTACAGATCTGCTCATCACCTGAACACTCTACTAAAGTACGGACATTCCAGGTAGCTACTACTAAACTATTTCTATTTCTATTTCTCTTTGATTTCTGCTTCATGTTCTGATCTTTTGTCACAAAGCTGTTCTTTATTACCATTCTCTTGTGCTGAACTTTCTTAACTTTAGTTTGCAACACCAAAGAAAGTGAACTGCTATCAAAATCTGGACTACTCCACACGATTATAGACAGCAGCTTGTCAAGACTTAGCCACAAATGTTTACAACAAATGAGGTACTTGACAAGTTAGTAGGGTTTGTGGATAGTACAAGTAAACAAATGTAGTGGTAAATGAAATAACTTATATACAAACACACACACACACACACACACACACACCACCACCACCACCACACACACATACACACACACACACACCACCACCACCACCACCACACACAGACGTCTGGGTATCTGTCACATTCCTGCCTGTGCATTAGCAAGACACTTCACAGCTTGTAAACACATACGGGGCCAAATGTCAAGGGCTGCACACAGAGGTCCAAAGGTCCAACAAGAGCTGAATGGTTAGAATGCTCTTTATTAACTGGCTGCCATTTCCATGGCACATATGTAAAGTCACAGACACATCACTAACTGTGCACATATACGGGATAGGACGACTGCTACAGACCATCATGGTCAGACCTGGCAGACTATTGTGCCAATGCATCAAAACCACTTTATTAACCACAGCTGACTGACTGTGCTGACAGTGCAGAGTGGCCTGGTGGGGATGGGATCCCCCTTCAATGACAAGTACAGCAGCAGCAGCTCCACATTCCTGCAGAGCCACAGGGAAAGAGCTTCTGTGGCTATTGTCAGGCTCTTGCAGTGAACAGTTGATATAGGGGCAGTCTGCTTCTTTTCTTTTTTTTGGGCTGTAGTCACAAAGTGTGTGCTTTGGAAATATATGTCGTAAACTTTAAAAACAAAAGTGAACATGTGATTAGTTCAATAAGTATCAAATTTGGTGGACTGTGATTTGCCTATGTTATATAACCTAAGTACCACTACTATGCATGGTATCCATTTTGTCAGGTTTTGGATTCTGAGATGTGAATTTTTGAAAATCTGTTCTTGCTATAAAAAAAAATCCTTGCTGTAGGGTATATCTACTGTTAAGAATGAGTTTTATTTGGTATGGTGCTTTGGTGATAAAGTGGATACACACAAACATGCACGTTTTTAGCCTGACATGTCCAGAGGAAAGGGTGTGGCCAGGTGAGACCCAGCCCATGTTACTCCCACAGTCAAGTTGTGTATATATACTGATACCAAGTTTTAGGGATGTAGCTCCAAGGGTTTATTTCGTCAATGTACAATTTTGGCCTTATTTTGGCCTTTTTTTGGCCTAACATGAACACAGGAAAGGGTTGGCCTTATAAACATTCTTAAAACATTTTCCTGGTGACTATGATTCCAAATATATATAGGTTTGTGGGAATAACTACCTAGGTTAAAGTGTTTTTTTTCAGAAGTACCATTATTGGCTTTTTTTAGCTTTACACACAAAGAGGAAGAGGTATGGCCAGGTGGGACCCACCCCATGTTATTCGTAGAGTCAAGTTGTGTCTGCATGCCAAGTTTTAGGTCTGTAGCTCCATTCCTTTTTTTTTTGTGGCAAAAGTACCATTTCTGTTGTGTGTTTTTTTTATACAGAAAGAGGTGTGGCCATGTAGACATACTCAAAACGTTCCCCTGGTGATACTGATTCCCAGTATATATGGATTTGTGGGTCTAACTTCAACCGTTCAAGCATGAATCTCAGATACGCAGACGGACTATTCCAACTTTATAGCATAGATTCAACAATAGAGAATTAAAGAATACTGCCGTACCCTTGAGAAAAACAGACCATCAGGTGATGTTGAAGGACAGCAGAATACCCCCCCTCCCCCTCGAGAAGATAAATCTCTAAAAATGTTGACAGCTGTAGTCACCCAAGATACAAAAAAGGGGATGGGGTAAAGTCAACCAAAGATTAGGACAAGCCTTAAATGTGGCAGCTATCTTTCTTGAGAAGTAATATAGCCTGGATAGGTAACAACTCATTAGGAGACCACTGGCACGGAGTGGAAGTAGCAGGCACACTGGCCGGACCTACTTGCTCCTGTAAACAAAGAAAGAGAAGGAATGGGAATGCACTAACACAACCACTCGCTCCCAAAAAATAGCAAATCTGAGTTTCCCAGTGCTTATAGACACCGAATGCTTCAACTCAACAAGTGCAATATTCTGTTCCCACAAGGACAAGGAACTTATGATGTCAGCATCTCTTGTGCCACATGTATGTCAGTCAAGTCATTCCCTAACTCACAGATGTCTAGTCATACAGGATCTTTAACATAGTGAGGTTTGGACTTTGATGGTAACCATAACTTTAATTGTGTCCATAAGCTCTGTCTCTCTCTCGCCACACGCCAGACACTCACAAGCCAGCAATGCAGAGTATAGTTGCACGTAGAACTGTCTTGGGTCAATACAGAGAGCAGCTCCCTGTCCAGACAGAATCTCAAAGGCAGTAGCCACACAGAGTATGCACTCCTTGTGGGACAGCCCCTAGGGCGAAATCAATCACACAGCCATTGTAAAAATATATGTTCGGCTTCTTTTTAGAGAGAGATTCGCTCACCCCGCTCTCTGCCAAGGAGTGCAGCATGCTCATAAGGTCAGCAAAGAAATCAACATTGATTAGGTGAGCAAATCTGAAAAGAAAAGGAGAGAGGTGGAGGGGAGACGTGTAATTTTAAGTGACAAGGTGTCTCATATAAAGTCAGTGAGTGATGCACGAACACGTTAGGTAAGGAACGCACTTAGCAAGGCCCTCCAGCACTGGCTGCAGGAGAGGAGAATGACGCGAGTGCTTTAGAATTCTGAAGTACGTCAGAAAGACCACTTTCAAAATCTCCGTTTGCTGAATTGCAGAAAAAAGTTGGTAAAATAAGAAACAATTCTTTGATAAAATAACAAACAATTACTCTTGGGAATTGAAACACACACATACACCAATCTACTTGTATGTAGGTTTGAATTACATCCCACACATTGGGTGCACACTTCCCTACCATCTCAGCTCTCTTCGCTACGCTCTCAACAGCACTTGCTTCTTGCATATCTCTCTCCAGCTTGGCTTCACTCAGGAATAACTACACATTTTCGACATAAAAACAACATAATAGTCAACAGCTA
This sequence comes from Lycopodina hypogea, assembly GCA_963969325.1. Lineage (NCBI taxonomy): Eukaryota > Metazoa > Porifera > Demospongiae > Poecilosclerida > Cladorhizidae > Lycopodina > Lycopodina hypogea. The sequence goes on from OZ017781.1 coordinate 15,138,273, forward strand.
ATAGATCAACTCACGTAGTAAGAAAACTCAATCACAAATACACTCAGATTACCCAACTATCACACATACACATACCATTTTCTGTTTCTTGCTTAGCTTTTGCTTTGCTTCTTTCTTCTTCTTCTTCTTGGCATCTTCCCTAGCCCCAGGCTTTCTCCCTCGTCCTGCACTTGTACCTTGGCTTCCAGCAGCCGCCACAGAGCCGTCGATGTTACTCAAACGCAGCTCAAGGAAAGTGGCCAGTACCTGCATGGAGTTGCTTGAGTGATCACACTCCACAGGATGCACTTACATGCAGAAGAGAGCATTTACTGCTGGTTTGGTCTTGTAGCCTTTGGCCTTCACCAACTTGGAGATGAGTTGAACAGCCTGTGAATGATAGGAGCATGTCACACCATGTAACCACAAGTAATTCCTGACATCTGGTGACTGCACACAGCAGCATTGATAGAATACCTCAAATGACACTTGGCCTGTCACATCCTTCCTGAAGAGCTCCTTGACAGCTTCACAGCACAAGTGAGAGACCTGCATGACATACCAGCAATTCTCAAAATAAATGTTACAAACAGTAAACGTTTATAGTGGAAACGTAAGGCCTACACAGGACAATTTTTTTTGTTGATATCGTGGTTGCAATGGTACTCTATTTGTAGTATCACACACTTACTGATCCGTGAGAAGATTTTGAAGGTAGCAGAGGTACCAAGCAGGCGATGATGTTGTTGGTGAAGTTGAAGTGAGGCAGAGACACAAGCAACTCACAGAAACATTTCAAGGCAACTTCTGCTAAACTCTGCAAGAACAGATGGCGTGTAATCAGGTACACATTCATTACAGGCAGAGTGGAGGCGTATTAAAGAACAATTTCACATCAGTCAAAATGGAGGGGGGAAAAAAGGGCTTTTTATTTTACAGTTCTGCCTTCCTTTATTTCTAGGAGACATGAGATATCTGACTACTGTGCAGTGATACTTTCCTATCAGCCCAGATACACTAACCTGCATACTAGCTGGAGAGAGGACTTGATCATCTTCAAGGAGATCAATTGGTTTGTTTGTTTCACTCCTCCTCCTCCTCCTCCTCCTCCTCTTCTCTCCCTCTCCTTCTCTTGAACCGTGTCCCTTAACAAGGCCAACTATTGTTGGGAGAGAGGAGATGATTCACTTACCAAACAACAGTGGCAACTTACCTCTGATAGTATCGTCACAAACTGTCAGGAAGCTACGATAGTCCAAGAGTAGTGTCTGCTCAAAATGGCGAAGTTTCCTCACATCTTTGGAAACCTATTTGGTTGAACAAAACAGAACATGGTTGAAGATTAGTAGGTGTGGCTACAAATCATAAAAGAGGGAGAAAAGAAGTTAATGTCAGTCCAACAATTGCCAATAAACCTAAAAAATTACTGGACCACAATGCACAAAGTTATAAATGGGGCATCTCAAAGATCAAAGGGAAGGACATCATTTGCCAGAGCCGAACTGAAACATGCGTGCACTATAAATGTTGGTAATGGTCATCATGGATTCAATTACAGACCATACATAAGTGTACCTACAAATACAGAACCACGCACCTTGACTGCCTTCTCTACATCGGTCAACTCTCGAATGTGATAGCTGTTGGGAGAACACAGTAAGTGTGTATTTGTAAGTTGACAAACAGCCAGACTACACTCACCTAGGTGCTATATCCTTCATGACTGCCATGAAAGAGACCATAGCAAGCTTGCGGACAGTAATGGCTACGTCTGGGTCCCTCTTACTACAGAGTGCACGCAATATCTTCAGTTGGCTGATCTACAGACCCAAGGAAATAGTCAACAGGTAATTCCCATTTTATTTCTATCCAACTACCAACACACATGCACACATTCCATTGTAACTATTTACATTGCCTTCTGGATCTTCCATTAGCTGAGAGGAATATAAAGCAATGGCTGCCTTATTCTCAGCTAGCTTTTCTTGACGTCGAGCGAAGAGTTGAGCAGCTGTCATGGCTGCCGGAGCATCGGCAGCTGCCTTGCCATGAGCGTTATCTTCCATTTCTTCAGTATCTTCACTAGCTCCGGACGTATGTGTCTCCACCTCTTCACAAGGTTCACTTGATTCTGAAATGATCAACAGCGACTAGTTACAACTACAAGCTTCAATTTCTACCACACAACACAAACCTAAGATTGTTGGCTTCTGCTGAATCAGCATTCCCTGGTCAGACTTGAGGGGCAATAAGAAGTGAACACCTTTCTCTTCATCTTTGCTCTTCCAAGAAGTGGATCTTGGGATGACCTCATACAGTGCTTCTTCATCGGAACTAACTTCGTCTTCGCTTCCGGATAAAGAATTACTATATGGAGAAATAGAAGCTTGTGTTTTTGAATTTTTCTTCTTTGCCTTCATGTTAGTTGACAATTTTTCTCTAAGAAACACAAGGGGTCAAGGTGCAACCAACAATCATGTTTAATCATTGGACATTAAAGGTGTTTTCTTATGGGCAAGAGTTGGAACCAAGTCAGGACACGAGTTAGGACACAAGTTAGGACAAGAGTTAGTGCAAGAGTTAGGATGAGTTAGTGCAAGAGTTAGGACAAAGTTAGGACAAGAGTTATAGGAAATGTCATGTAAAAAATTAGGACAAGAGTTATGACAAGAGTTAGGGCAAGAGATATAGCAAATGTTATGGTAAAAGTGAGGATAAGAATTAGGACAAAGTTAGGACATGAGTTAGGGCAAGAGTTAGGACAATAGTTGGAGCAAAGTTAGGACAAGAGTTGGAGCAAGAGTTAGGACAATAGTTAGGGCAAAAATTAGGGCATTAGGACAAGGGTTAGGACAATAGTTAAGGCAAGAATTAGGACAAGAGTTAGGACAATAGTTAAGGCTAGAATTAGGGCAAGAGTTAGGACAATAGTTAAGGCAAGAATTAGGGCAAGAGTTAGGACAAGAGTTAGGACAATAATTAGGACAAGAATTAGGGCAAGAGTTAGGGCAAGAGTTAGGACAAGAGTTAGGACAATAGTTAAGACAAGAATTAGGGCAAAAATTAGGGCAAGAATTAGGACAAGAATTAGGGAAAGAATTAGAACAAGAGTTGGAGCAAGAGTTAGGACAAGAGTTGGAGCAAGAATTAGGACAAGAGTTAAGGACAAAAATTAGGACAAGAGTTGGAGCAAGAGTTAGGACAAGAGTTAAGACAAGAGTTGGAGTAATTGGGCAAGAGTTAGGACAAGAGTTAGAGCAAGAGTTAGGACAAGAGTTGGAGCAAGAGTTAGGACAAGAGTTGGAGCAAGAGTTAGGACAACAGTTAGGGCAAGAGTTAGGACAAGAGTTGGAGCAAGAATTAGGGCAAGAAATAAAAAAAAATTAGGAATGGGATCAGGACAAGAATTTGGGCAATAGTTATGGTAAGAGCTAGGACAAGAGTTAGTTTATTGTAAAGTTAGGACAATAGTCAGGGCAAGAATTGACCAAGTATGAGAGAAAAACAAGCAGAATATCAGCACATAATTTACTGTTTAATATATGCATTACACATATTATCATCCATAGTCACAGTGAGTGAGTGAGTGAGTGAGTGAGTGAGTGAGTGAGTGAGTGAGTGAGTGAGTGAGTGAGTGAGTGAGTGAGTGAGTGAGTGAGTGAGTGAGTGTGTGTGTGTGCGTGCGTGTGCATTGGTGCATGCATAGTCACAGCGAGCATGAGTGAGTGAGTGAGTGAGTGTGTGTGCTTAGCCTAACATAGTGACTGCTATAGATAGTGGGTGTGGTCAGATATACTTTAGTTTCTCCATTGCACATGCTACTCACACAATGCAGAACATTACGTGTGTCTCTGATCTAGTGTTTAAATAGATCACTAAGGGATCATCAACTAATATCCAACAACAAATGTGTCTGGCAAAGAACTTCAGCCCAGTCAAGAAGAAAGTATCTACATCTCAAGCAGATTCCACTGGCTGCCATTGTTCTTAGGCTCCAAGTGTTATTTCTTGTTCGTGCATATAATCTCCATCACTGCTGCATTTCAGAGATAGCAAGTTAGTGGCAAAGTGGAGGTGATACCGGCAAAGGGGGAAATGGATTCTTATGTCGAGGATGTGTCTGGAAAAGGTTTTCAGTTCCCCAGCACATAGGTTTCAAATATTAATTATTATATAATTGAGGTACGAAGATTTTTATTTTTTTTTAAATGGAAAAAAAATTCAGCTCCATTTATTAGCATGGTCAATCACTCTGATATATATACATATATATACATATATATGTATATATATATATATATATATAATGAGGAAAGATAAATAGTGTTGTAGTTAAAGATTGGCTGCAGGAGTTGAATATGGTGATGAACCACTGCTGTGGGCTGGGCTGTGGGCTGGGCTGTGGACTGGGCTGTGGACTGGGCCAGGCATACAGGAGAGAAACCAGCACATGGGATATCAGTTATTCACATTTTGTGCCACTGACAAAGAAAGATATGAACAATGGATAGAAGTTGCAAGAAGAACATAAATCCACCAGAACTGATAGAAAACCTTTTGGGGGGGGGGGGGGGGGGGGGGGGGTCAAGAAATAGCAATATGAAAAGATATATACACCTTTTCCATTCTAGTTCTATTGCAATTCTCTATAATTTCCAATATAGATCGAGCTCTTTTTTTCTAGAATCAATTTGTCTATAGCAAGGATAATTCCATTCCCTAAACAAGAGGGGGGGGGGGGGGGGGGGGGGGGAAATAAATAGAATAACACGAATAGAAAATTTTAAAAATAAATTTTAAAAAAACCCCTCCTCCTCCCCCCACCACACACAACCCAGAATAAATTTAGTTGCATTCACTCACAGATTTCTACAGGATTTCTTCCCACCCTGATTGCAAAACATTATTGCAGGTACCTTATTCATGAGTTCAGAAAGTAATCTTCATCTTTAAGAAACATTTTAATACTCAATGTTTGAGTTACACAATAATACCAGTTTAAAGTCCTATGAGCATATTTGAGAGACATACACCAACTGTTCATGGTGCTCAAACATGAAGATGATGAAAAAAAATTGAAAGTCTCACAGGCTCAGTGCGGTGAGAAAATGGGCTCCTCTTCCCACAAGTTCTCCAGCAACATAACCTTCATCAGCCATAGCTTCCGCATCTCCAGCGTCATCTTCCTCCCACGAGTAAAAAGCTTCTAAGTTGTTGGTAGGGGTCACTTTCTTCCTTTTAGTTGCTGTGTAGATCTCCCTTTTCTTCCTTTTGGGCATTATTCTGACTAATACCAGTTCACACGAGTGAAGTTCCTTTACCAGATCAAGCTTTTGTTCCTCCCACGCAATATTGAGCTTCTTTTATTGTACGACACCTTACCCAAAATCGGCTTTGAACTCCTGTACCTGTAGAGGAATGAACTTCAGAGAGGGAGTGACACAAAATCATGGCCAATTCTTCATTTAGCAAGAGCGAAGGTGCGCCGTTCAACTTTTCCTACCCAGAAGAATGGTCTGATAGGGACAGAATGGGATATCTACTTGCACCATTTCCCCCTGCCACTAAACCTTTACCAGCCAACAATCCAAAAATCTCTTTCTGGTCTTCACTAATCATGTCCAGCTCGAGAGAATTACAGAGTCTTGTGGTATCAGAGAAAGACCTTCTGGAAAGATTCAAGTGGAATGGCCACACTTCCCCAAAGTGTCTGGATTTGGTATTGGAAGAAATGGAAAGGCTTGGGCACTTGATGAAGGTGTCTGATTTTAGCAAAGGAGCTGAAGGGTGGATGTGGTGGAGTGTGGGCATGCTCCACAGGCCGGTGTCATGGGCAGTGAAGTCCTATCTCCTTCCTGTGGCAAAGTACAAGGGTGACTATGTCATCAAGTCTCTAGTTGAGGTGAGGGGCACAGTGATGATCATAACATGTCAGCAGCGATCTCTGTAAGCTTATGTGTGTGTTGTTGAGTCAACTTTTTTTCTACATATTCAATAGAGAGCCATTCTGTTTCAGGTCATTCTATTTTGTTTCCGGCCATTCTATTCTTTTTCTGGCCATGCCATTCTGTTTTAGTCTCTTGACTCTTCCTTATTTTGCCTTGGTGGCTGGATTCTTCCTTATTCTGCCTTGATGGCTGGACTCTTCCCTCCCTTCCAATGAACTTAAGATTCTTGAAAGGATTTTTTCATCATCTTCAGCTCTTTAAAGCTCAGAGGTAGAGGCGGGTATAAACAGTCTCAAGTTAAATTGCTTTATCATTGTCAAGCTTAGTATAGCTAGCAAAATAACTAGATTTCAAAATGAGTTGCCTTCTTCAAGGATAATATTTTCATGGATACAATGTATGATGTGACCAAGTGTAAACCAAGGCCTGTATTAGTTAGTGTGACACAAGGACTTCATCAGGATTCTGCCTATCAGTGTCAGTAATTGTGTTGTGTATGTGTGACTCTATTAAACAGTGTCCAGTAATAGTGTGTGGTGTGTGTGTGTGTGTATGACTCTATTAAACAGTTCCCTCTGTCCATACCATCCATACCTCCTGCATACTAAAGTGGATCTCATAAGACACTGCAGCAAGAATCAGCATTCCAGTTACTTCTCATTCAGATAGTGCGTCAGTCAAAGCTGCTCCATGTGATTGTTGCTGCTGAGTTTTGGTTACCATTCAAAATGCTTTAATAGAGCTACAGACTGTTTAGAGTCCTATTCCCATATCTGATTCCAGTCAAATCCGTACCTGAATGAACTTGGCAGCTCAGCAATGCACTGATATGATGTACCAAACCCACTCACATTTCATAGAAGTAGATAAGTCTGTCTTAGTCTTGAACGAGAATTAAATCAACTTTTGTGTGGTGTCCCCATAGAGCTATTGTCAACCTACTTCAACCTGCCTCAACCCAGTGTGGTGTTGGTCCAGTGTGTGTTGTGTCCCCACAGAGCTATTGTCAACCTACTTCAACCTGCCTCAACCCAGTGTGGTGTTGGTCCAGTGTGTGTCCCCCATAGAGCTATTGTCAACCTACTTCAGCCTGCCTCAACCCAGTGTGGTGTAGGTCCAGTGTGTGTCCCCCATAGAGCTATTGTCAACCTACTTCAACCTGCCTCAACCCAGTGTGGTGTTGGTCCAGTGTGTGTCCCCACAGAGCTATTGTCAACCTACTTCAACCTGCCTCAACCCAGTGTGGTGTTGGTCCAGTGTGTGTCCCCCATAGAGCTATTGTCAACCTACTTCAGCCTGCCTCAACCCAGTGTGGTGTTGGTCCAGTGTGTGTCCCCACAGAGCTATTGTCAACCTACTTCAGCCTGCCTCAACCCAGTGTGGTGTTGGTCCAGTGTGTGTCCCCACAGAGCTATTGTCAACCTACTTCAGCCTGCCTCAACCCAGTGTGGTGTTGGTCCAGTGTGTGTCCCCCATAGAGCTATTGTCAACCTACTTCAACCTGCCTCAACCCAGTGTGGTGTTGGTCCAGTGTGTGTCCCCCCATAGAGCTATTGTCAACCTACTTCAACCTGCCTCAACCCAGTGTGGTGTTGGTCCAGTGTGTGTCCCCCATAGAGCTATTGTCAACCTACTTCAACCTGCCTCAACCCAGTGTGGTGTTACACAATATCCTTCAAGCACAATAGAGCTTGAGTCTTACTTATTCCATCTGCATGATGAAGAAGGAATGCTTGGCTCTATTCCAACTTTGCGACACATTTTCCAACTGCCCTTTAGTTGTTCCTGTATGTTCTGTGTTATGACTAAGGAATAATCTCTTACCCCTGGTTATGTGTGCCTCTCTCTCTCTGTGGATAGGAGTGTGCTTCTGCAGTTATCACAGATCATCAGAGCTCTATTGTGTACAAGTCAACAGACAGTGTCACCACTTACAGCAAATTAGAGGAACTGTGTTTGAAATCAGTGTCTCGTGCCATGGTCCCTGTGCTGATTCAGCAGCTTTTATCCAGTGGCCAGCTGGCTAAGACTCGGACAGAGTTAGGGTACGAGGTGGTGAGGATATCTTGTGTGAAGGACAAGAGATTGGCAGTATCTGAGGTGGATGTTGGAATCGTAAGGTGATGGGATGTGTAGAGTGGCAAGTGCTCTTTGATCAACAATTAGATAACACGAGTAGATAACAAACATTTGACGATGTTTCTTGTCTCCTTCAGCCCACTCCACTTCACCACATAAAACATAACTGTTACTGTTACACAATTTGTTACTTGTTATATATTAGAGATGTTTTGTATCAGTTCATACTAACCAGAACAAACCTTGCATCAGAAAATCTTGTTGTCCACCAATTAGAAATGCCACAATAGCTGGCACAACTGATACAGCTGCCATGACATATTTACAAGTCTGGAAGTTATTTGTAAATGGCTGCAGGAAATTGCTTTTAAAATTGTCGTCATTTTGTATTTCCATGCAGGCTGAAGGAAACCGTGGATGTACTGTCAAAGCAGATCAGAGCCATTGAGGAATCCATCAGTCAGTAAGTTTATGTCTTGGAATGGTTGCTTAGTGTTTCTTCTCCTGATGAACTAGTCCATTGGCCTCATCTCTGTGTTTCCCTCTCCCTCACCTCAGCCTGAGACAACGTGCCAAAGAGAAGTGTAGGGTCCATGACAAAGCTGGGGTGAGTCTTAGCGTGACCCCTGGAGCAGAGAGAAGTTGGGGAGGGGGTGTGGTCAGAACATTTAGTATCCTTCCTATACTTCTGTCTATGTAGGCGCTGCGTCTTTTGCGCCACCTTGCCTCCAAACGATCACTGCTTCAGAAGAAGGAGTCCATATTGGATAATTTGCAGAGTATTCTCCACAATATCCAGGGTGCTGAGACGGATTCTATGGTGAGGAACTATTTCTGTGTATATTCCTATGTCCCCATTAATGATGATACAGCAATATAAGTCAGTGGCATAACTTTAGGACATTGTAAGCAAGCCTTTCCTACCCAACCATCCTACCCAACCATCCTACCCAACCATCCCACCCAACCATCCACCCAACCATCCCACCCAACCATCCCACCCAACCATCCTATCCTACAATTCTACCATGCCTGCATTATGTTGAGATATAGTGTAAAATAAAACGAAACCAAAACAGTTATCTACAGAAAATCACAAATGCAGCAGTTGAGGTCTGTTATTTGCAGTGACACATTTGACTGCATTTTATTTACCCTATAACAAGAAATTCATGTTGCATTAAAATCATTCATATTTAGCAAATTTTACCTCCAGGGAAAAATCGTGTCATCAAAATCATGTGTTTTATTTTAAAAATGTATATTGGTACTGGTGTGCACAAAATGAAACAATACTATTACAGAAGGGGATCTTTCAAGTCATCCACTGGAAGTAGGGGCAATGGTTATGTTCATGCATAAAACTCCCACTTGCATGCATATTAGGTATGCTTGTAAATAAGCGTGGATAAAAATTCATGCCATTGTAAAATCACGCCATCTAATTCATGCAGTTGTTTAGGACTCCAACAAATTTGCATGATTATGATGCACCCACAAATTTCCTGTTATAGGGAATTAGGAAAACATTGACATTAGTTTCATTTGTGCAGATATTTGAAGCCTACAAAAGTGGAATTGAAGCCCTTCAGTCTGTTCAGAAGGCCACCTCTTTGGAAAGAGCGGAAGACGTCATGGTGGACTTGAGAGAGGCGGTGGAGGAGAGTGAAGAGATCAGTGCTGTCTTGAGTGAGGGTAAGTAAAGGCATTGGAAGATGGGAGGGTGTGGGGTGCTGTGGGGGAGATGACAGTGAAAGAAGAGGGGAAATTGGAAGAGGTACTACTAGAGGAGTAAAGTGTAGCTATTTGAATGAAAAGTAGGAGTAAGAAGCTAGTGAGAGAGAGAGAGGGTGAATGATGAGATAGTGAGTACAAAGTAGAGATAATTGAATTGGTACTCGATATAAAATACCCTCCCTTCTCTCTTTAATTAGCTCCGAGCAAGAATGAAGATGATGATGAGTTACTGCAGGAGTTGGATCTAATGATGGCAGAGCAAGGCCCAACAGGTGTGTGTGTGTGTGTGTGTATGTGTGTATGTGGGTGGTTAATTTCATGACACTTGTCCCTGGTCATAGCATTTCACAGTTTTTAGCATTTCACAGTTTTTAGCATTTCACAGTTTTTAGCATTTCACAGTTTTTAGCATTTCACAGTTTTTAGCATTTCACAGTTTTTAGCATTTCACAGTTTTTAGCATTTCACAGTTTTTAGCATTTCACAGTTTTCAGCACCTCCATTCAGAATGGGAGATCAGGTTATATGTTGAAGTACTCAAGTATATATTGGATGATCAAAAGTGATAAGGAATATTTGTGGTCTTGTTGCAACGTGTACAGATGCAAAGCACATGATCCCTCAGCCCTGAGACAGACATTTGTGCTAATGGTGACTCTGGCCCACTTAAACCAACACATGCTCTTTCAGCTTCAATGGAGTTTATTCATCTTAAAGTTATCCCCTTAATTTTGGTTGAAAATCATCTTAAAGTCTGTATGGAGTTGTCATTTAGTTAATGTTGTGTTAATATTGTATATTACATATTGTAAATTGTGTTGTAACCATGTGTGTGTGCAAAACAAGCCCCTAGCTTGGAGGTGGATGATGATGGGCTGGAAGCTTGCATGGCACGGCTCTCGGTCAGAGAAGAACCAGACCATGCCCTGGAGCAGTTGCCATCTGTTCCAAACCACAACATAAAGATAGAGGAAACGAGTAAAAATTTACCAGATGCAAAGCAGAAGAAACAAATCCTCTCTCCAATATCATGTTGATATACATTACTCCCTCTGTACATGCACAGAATACAACTAAAGAATACAATACTTCACACACCCATCCATGGATTTCCAATCATGCTGTGACACACATGTAGTTGTATATATAAATGTTAAGGATTTTTTTGTTGTTTTTTTTTTTTAATTATAATATTTGACTTTATTATGGAGCATAATGTGTGAGGAAAGAAAAGGGGAAAAAAAGGAAAGAAAAAACTTCTGATGATAAATGTATTTCTATACAAATTGGTGCAGAAAATTGTTTACATTTAGACATGTCGTATTAGCAGGTTGCCAACCTGGTTAGAAAAAAATGTGATCCTGAACTCCCCACATGACCTTTCCACTGTTACTGAAAGAAAAAAATACTTACACTGATAAATAGATACCCCCCCCCCCCCTTCCTCACATGTAACACAGCTAGTTCATGCCAGTAAGTGAAGTAGATGTCCTGCAATATAGAGAGACCAAGAGCAGTTGAACAAAGGAATGTGAGTCCTCACTATAAATTATTACAAAATTGCTCCAGAGAGACAATATTTTATAGTGGAGAGGGGTGTAGGTTTTCTTCTTCTTTTGTTGTTTGTAATTCATTGTTTGGTTGTTGTTTTTTTTAAATAATTTGAACATTTACAAAAACAAAAAAAAAAGAGAAGAAAAATAAATACATTAAAAAAATCAGGGGGGAAAATCACATAGTTCAATTACAGTGGGTTGTGTTCTATATATCAGTGTTTCTGGCCTCTACCATCTCCACACATAGTTCCTCAGCATCTGAACCACAGCAGCTGCACCGAGGAGAGATGGACATGCTACACACACTCTCCAGAGATATGGGTCAGCGTTTGCCACGAACCATGATGAAAACAGCCCGAGGGAGAGGGTGGTCAAACCACCAAAGTATATCAGGAAACCAAATAAGGCATGCATCTTCTTCAAATACGCAAGTCTAATCTTGAAGGGTAAGATGTCTGGGAACCTGGTGAGGATACCTCCGGAGGTCTGGATGAAGATCAAACTGGACAGGATGATGCCAAAGGTGCCGTGGAAGCTGGAGTAGTGTTTGTAGCCATTGATGATCTTGTTGGCAGTGATGATGACAACCCCAGTGAGGGAGCACGCCACAGCACAGCCTTGGAGGATCCAGTGCCAGTACACTTTCAGGGAGTGCCCTCCGATGTGCACAATGGGAGAGGACCACGGGGAGAAGAGCAGGATGGCCTCCGACATGAGCACAGCATACTGCACCACATCACAGGAGAGGGAGAGACACATCAATGACTCCATACATGGAAAACAAGTTCTATATAGTTTGCTATAATTCAAGTGCTTAAATATTTTGTGAAGTGAGTAATGAATGAACTGATGTAAAGTTCAAGATACCACATTCATAGGTAAAGTATAGATTATCCAACAAACATTTCCTATCATCACATTAGTCAGCGCCACACACATAGACAGATAGACTAACACACAGACACACAAGAAGAAAAAAAAAGAGAGAAAGATTAACATCAAACTGAATGAATAATATATCCAAATATTAGGTTCAAGATTAAAAATCCATTACGATGAACATTAAATAGGGTAATACTGGTCTTACCGCTAAAGTCATTAGAGTCGGGTGCCATGAAAACAGACCTGCAGTGACAGATAGTTAAGCTACTATGCCAGGCAAGCAGAATGTGAGTCAAGGTAACGATTAAATCACAAAAAATATCATTAGCCTTCCTCTGGCAGAGATTGATCCAATTTTACACAAATATATTGGGTTATAGCTAGTCAGAAATACGGTACAATCAGGAGGTTTAACACAAATCAGTTACGGGCATACTTCGGTGTTTTGTCATAGACAATACACACAGGCAGAGAGGGGAGTATTTACACTAATTAATGTGTTGTCATGCCATCATCCACCAAGTTCTGTTCCTATTGGTGACTATCAGATGCACTTATAACAACCAACAGAGGCATCACATGCAAGTCTGATTAACATTCCACAATCATGAGAGAGAATTAGGACGAAGGGAAAAACCGGGGATATACTTTATTCAATATGTACCTTCACAGCTGTTAATCTTACTATAGTTCACAATTCGTTTGTCTGTCTGGCTGTCTGTCTGTCTGTCTGTCTGTAGAGACTCTAACTCCTCCCAAACCGCTGGAGGGATCTTCATGAAACTTTCTGGGATTGATCAGGGCACCTCACTGCACATCCTGGCGAAAGTTGCATTCAGATTGGGTGATTATGGGTGTGGTTTTGTTAATGAGTGTGGTTTGGTGACATGAAACACCTAAACTATACCTGAAATTGGGCATGCATATTAATTTGATTAATGGGTTTAGTATCAACAATTTCTACATTTCACATAAAGCAACTTTTGTTACTGCAGGTGGCCGACTTAAAAACCGCCCATAGGGCAGGTTTACTGCTAGTATACATAAATGAAAATGGCAATACCATTATCATCTACATACTTACAAGGATATTTACTACATTAAAATCCTCCCCCCCCCCCCCCCCCCCCCCCCCCCCTTCCTCGATTCTATGCTTCCAAGGAGTGTGATAGGAATCTTCCTGACCATATACTGGTAGTCATAATAGGAAAGTAAGTGTTTCTGTAACACTGAAGATGTGCTTCACCACTTTTCAAAGAGTTGCATTTAAGATTGCAAGCACAGCATGTACTGAAAATGAGCTAAAGGAAAAAGAACATAATGCACAACAATTATCTCTGAAGCAATCATAAGTCAAGACCTAATTAAACTTATTAAAATTTTAAATGAAAAACATCTTTATTATTATAACTGTTCATGAATAAAAAAGAAAAAAATTTTAAACTGCTGCATAACAAATAAAATTATGTTGAATACTAAACACGCTTGCACACATTCTAAATATTATGATGCTACATGTCTTCTGACAATATATGGAATGTGTTTCAATCTATGAATTACAAAATATGCATACAAAAAATAATAAATAAAATGTATTGCAAAGAAATTATGAGGTCAAGCTCAAGAATGAATGCCAACAGCTAACTGCGGAATAAGGGCAGGTTGTACAAATATCAATAAACTAGGGCTACTAGCAGTAAGAATAAATGTTAAACAAAAAATGAGTAAAAAAATTGCCAATTAAAACATTTAAAAAAAAAAATTTTTTTTTAATTTAAAAAAATCTTTAAATACTTTATAGTGAGGTTCAGACTAACCGCATAATTTATGGAATTTTTTTAACCAGAAAAATTTTTTAAAAGACGTTTTCTGATTCTCTCTAATAGTAACACACTTTTCATCTTTTTTTTTAAAAAACTTCAACCTAGCATCCTGTGAATTTTTATACCAGATTCTTTTCTGCTATGCAGAGAAGTTAAATGACTCAAGAGACATGTTGGTAGCTACAGTTAAAAGAATTGCACCAAAAACAATTGAAATACTTTGTTCTTCCATCTTTGCAGATTATTGCTTTAAAGTATTGGTAGTAATGACCTTTATGAATGGAAGTGCAACTGCAGCGAGGGACACTGTTAGCCCCTCAGGCCACACTATATGGTGGAGAGGGTTAGGAGCAGAGTGCTAAAAGAGGCAACTTACTACTTGATGGCTTCGCCAGCCATATTACAGAAGTTGCAAAAGTAAAAATCACAACGTGGGGGATAAGGCCCACTGCTAGTGATAAATTGCTTCTTGGTGTCTGGTTGGCTGGATCTGCAGCATTTGAAGTTCAGGATAATTAGCTAATTACAAGTGAAAAATAAAAAATAGAATTTAATCTCTAGTTTACCTAGGTGCTTGTTTTTAATAGTTTCAAACATTTCTCCAAACTGCTGCATCTGATCTTTCACATCCTTTTGGACCCTCCTAGCAGACATACTATCTTCAAGATTTTGCTCCTCCAGACTTATTGCAACCTCACCCGACTTATTGTAACCCCTCCCCCCTACGATGTTTCACTGTTGACGGTGCGTTTTATATAGGTTTCACTGTTGACGGTGCGTTTTATATAGGTTTCACTGTTGACGGTGCGTTTTATATAGGATTCACTGAGAGCAATGGCCGTTTCTCCACTGATTAAGGTAAACATAGTTTTTAGGTTGGGACTCCTTGCGTGTTTAAAATAATTCTTGTTTATTCATCCTCAGTTCTCAAGATACAGCTTGCTGACTTTGGGCATTTTCTATGGCTACTTGAGAAATAGTAAGTTTATCTGGACTCAGAGCTAGCCAACTACCTCAGTTCTGAATCTACTTCAACATGTACTTCTCTTGCTGAACACTTGCCAATTAGTAATCTGTGAGCTACACCACTGATATCACTCCAGAGTTGCCCCACAGTCACTGTAGTTGGTGTATGGGTCACCTTTTGTGTAAGGAGTATGATGGGGAGAAGATCAAGGAGTTTGTCTGACATTATTCAACTATTTTACTATGCATTGCTTATTGAACATACTCATGAACTATCTCCTTCCCAATAGGACAATATAGTTGTATCGTGCTACATTAGTATAGATAGCTTCATGGTTCCGTGAACTATCTTTTTTTATACATTTGTGCTCCTTTGGGGTCAATTTTTCTCGCTGGACAATTGGAATGGCACTGTAGTGAATCCCACACGACAAGAAATGAACCAGATAGCACTTGTGATGTCTCTCGCTGTCTATCTCTCTCTCTCTTTGTCTGTCTCTCTCTCTCTCCCATGTACAGAAAGTCTGACCAAGAGTGAAACTGAGAGGAAGAAAATGCTACAGTTTTCTGAAGCAGTAACAGCCTAGAGGCTTGTGAACTAGAACTTATGTTGGTGCACAACCCTGGTATAGTAGGAGACACAGGCTGTTAGCTTCTGCCATATGTAATTGCATATCACCCACTGTTCACTATTCCTTCTGTGTTGAACAATGAGGGAAACTTGGATAATTGTTAAGGGAGGGATGTGTCCAGACTCACAAAAATCTAATCATTTATCCAGGTAGGACTTCTGAGGAGGCATGGTGGTTGCCATTGTTAGACCTACGGCTACCATGGACATCAAGTTGAAGTGCGATATAGTTAATCTCAGTAATCAATACTTGGAGAATTTTATTCTTCAGCAGATTATTTCTGAAAATAGAGATACAATAGAACCTCATAATTGAGACTACCCATGGGACTGGCAAAAACTGATTTCATTTTAAGCTGGGCTAAATTGTAATTTTTGCTGACTCAGCTATTTGAAATTTTAAAATACAAACCTGATAATTGAAAAAATTGTATTTTGATAATCAAAGTACATTAGAACTATCAAAGAAAGTACACAGTATATACAAAAGGCTTTACTAAAATCATTCTACTTGATGTCTTGTTGCTATCCAGATGCCTGCTTCACAAAGATGATAGACAAAGGGTTAATATTGCTTTTAAAACAAAAATTCAATATTTAGAGAGTGCAAATATTATGCAGTGACCATGCCAAAATGGGGGTGACTCCCGCCTGATGAGGGTGAGTTGAAAGGTCTGTATGTGCTCACACATTTTTAGTAAGTGGGGTGGTTTACTCAGGCATAGAATTTGTTACCCCAACCACACAGAAACTTTGGGGGGGAGGGGGGGGGGGGGGAATGGCCCCAGGGACAGGGTTTTACTTTGATCAGCACCAAACATCCTTGTAACCACCTCAGTGTAACCCCCAGTAAACCCTGAAAATTTGAGCCCTTCAGGCCCAAGGGTCTGGGAGGAATTAGAGAACAAACCAATCTTCACCAAACTTCATTATAATGTCCCCATGGTGACCCCAACAAACAACAACTTTAAAATTATTTGGCACGGAGTACCATTTTTGGCTCTGTTTTTAGTGTTATATAGAAATACCATTTTTGGCATTTTTAGCCTTACACACCAAGAGGAAGAGGTGTGGCCAAGTGGGACCCAACCCATGTAACTCCCAGAGTCAAGTTGTATATGCATACCTAGTCCTAGTTTAGGCCTGTAGCTCCATGAGTTTTTCTGGTCAGAATACAATTTTTGGCTTTTTTTTCAGACCTATTGGAGGAGTTTTCACCAAACTTGCCGTTGACCATGCCACAACAGTCCCCACCACCCCCTCAAAATTTATGCCAAATAGGCCAAACCGTCTGGGAGGAGATAGCGACTACACAGATAGCTACGCAGATAGCTACACAGATAGCCGAATTGTAAATTATAATAAGATGAGCTTGGGGTTAAAGTTTAATAAACAAGCCAATATATGGCAAAGGCAGTAGTAACCTGGCAAAAAGGATGCTCAGCTATAGTTTACTTGTATTTGGGAGCTTGGGCATTTTCGTCACCATCTGCTGCCTGATTCTGTTGGGACTTCTTTACTTCACAAAATAGTAAGCTGAACACTGAGTTAGCCTAGAGAGATCTTCACAGTTTTCAGGCTTGTTAGCGTGAATGATGACTTGGTTGCAGTGGCTGTTCTCACTGTCGTTCTAGTGACTGGGAGAGGAGGCGAAGAAAAGCTTTGAGGAGGACCTGCAGAAAGGTTTGCAGCCTACGTGTGGGTATATTTGGTTGTTATAAAGTGGCTGAAGATCATCCCTGCTGGGTATATTGATTATTTCATGTTAAATTCAGCTTACAAAATCTAACCTAGCCTCTGGAAGTTTGGTAGGATCAGTGTCACTATTTCTTCCCCCACCCACCTCAGGCATGTAGCAAGCAAAATCCAAGTGGTGGGCCATAGGTACCTTGTGTGTTCTAATTTTTCTTTGGACTTTTTTGACATTCATCTTCGGTACAAGAAAGAGTAATAATAGTAAATCATGCAGAGATAACAAAAGCTGACTAACACAGTTACAATGTATTAATTTTAATTCTCAAGTTGAATTATTCAAAAAGTCCGAATCTGTAGTCTGTGTTCGAACTCAATAACAAACTCATTAGCCACATCAATTGCATTCAATAAGTCAGTACAATCTTTATGTATGTGCAAAATTATAAGGTTATTCAGTCTCTTCTGGGTCATGGTGCTTCGGAGGTATAAGTTTTTATCCTTTGTAATGCACTGAAAAGATCTTTCCGATGAGGCACTTGTTACTGGCATCACTAAATAAACATCAGAACAGGTAAACCTGGTGCAAATGGTTCCTCTGAACAGAGGATAGAGACAGCAAGTAGCCTTGGACGTCAGAAATTATGACATCACCAAATTGCCCATGTGTATCTTGATAATTTACAATTAATGTAGAAAGCTGAGTCTGTAAAACATCCTTCAGTAAATCATTCTTTTAAAATGCACTTACAAACTTCAGTTCCTGGTCATACCTTTTTCTCTTGCATGCCTTGATAAGTAGTTGTTTCAGCTTAGAATACATTTCATAGCCAGGCTGCTGAAATTTATTTATTAGGGAAGTAACAACACTGTCAATACCCTCAAAATTTGCTGGCAGTAGTAGAGGAAGGGAGTGTCATGAAACTCACCATCACATAGACCAACCTTTCGTGGAATCAATGGATTTACAAAGTCAAAGGATTCAGCTGCTCTGGTCACCTTTTTCCAGAATAGATCATAATCAGTATCACTTGTCAGTGTACGAATTGTACCAATAACCATTTTCCCACCTGCTGTCCTTCAGATGCTGAGATATCTGTCTTTGGTAAGGTTGTTGCACTAAGATTGTCAGTATGACGATGACCACCTCAACTAGAATAGTACCAAAAAGGAAATCAAAAGTTTTCATCACACATGAAACAACCCGTATCCTGGCTTTTGTCTCTGCATCTATGACTAGCTTCTTCCCATGTATCCATTAGAGTGGAATGATGTACACCTTGTAGGACACAAGAATCGCAATCCTGCCGAATGTTCTCCAGCTTCCATTTGATGAGATGCTCTCAAATTTCTAAAAACAGTTTCACATGGAGGGGAATACTTAATTAGTTTTGTTATTTCATGGGTCATAATTCTCTGAGAAACCCCTGGCCTCTCTCCTTCCATCTGAGCTAGCCCCATCATAGCACTGCCCTCGTAGTTTGTATAGTAGCAAGTTTAGCCTTATGAAGGTATCCTTGGCAACAGAGGTCAGTGTAGCAGTATCAGTAGAAGGGACTTCATGTAGTCCAATGAGTTCCTCGTTGACATCAAAATTATCTGAGACCATTCTGATTACTATATGCAACCGTTCTTTGTCGGATGTGTCAGCTGTTTCATCCATCATTAATGTCAAAAATGGTTCTTTATGGAGTCCCTCTCGATCTTCCACAGCACATTCCTAGCCATTGCTTTTATCAATTTAATTTTGTATTTCTGCTGAGGTGTACTTGTTGTTTTTTTCTTTTCCAACTAATCTCTCATATCAGCATAATGAGAGTTCTCCATCTTCATTTGCAATATCTGCATGAAGTTTCCATCTCCTTCATTCCCACCACCTCTTAAAACTAATCCCTGCCTAGCTAGATATCTAGTGCTAGATAATATCTGCAAGAACATCTTTCAGCTTTGCTCCTTGTCTCTGGCTAGCTGATGTACAAGCAATTCCCCAACATTTTGAGTGGTTTTTGGGAGAGTGATTATAAGCTCAGCAGATTTAAGAGGACAAAAACTTGTCTGATGTTTATGAAAAAGGACAGTAGCATTTTTTTAATTGCAGAATCCCTTTGCCGCCTATAACAACAACAAAAAACTACAAAAAAACCCCCTAATGATATGCATCAAAATCAAAACTAAATATCACACTAATAATAAATTAACTCATTAGTGCTGGTTCTGCATTGGAAGACCTCATTTTCTTGGTCTTGAAGGCAATTACACACAAAGGTGTGGGTGTGGTAGTAAACCAAATCAATGGACTCATCGTAGTGTAGAAATTTCCACTGTCTAAACCACGAAGGTTGGAAACTTCTCCAAGCTATTTTGTCCTTACTAAGGGACCGATTTGGAAATACAAATTGAGGTGGTTGGTGAAGGAAACTAGGCAATTGAGTCATATCACCAAACCAAGAACAAGTAGCTATACTACCAAAGTTTCAGCAGACAGAGCAGCTATCGTTTGAGGTCTCTAGCTGTGTTTTGCAGCTGCGTTTGTATCATATACCACCTATTGATTTTTTTTTACGATTTTAAAAAAAAAAAAAAAATGAAATCCAGCGAAGTGAAAAAAGGAAACACTTCAATCAAAAAGTAGTAAGGCCATGGCCCTACCTGCCCTACCACTTACTATGGCCCTGCATCTTGTACCCACACACAAACATTCCATATCATTTGCATCACCCTTGAGTTATAGGGGAACATGCATAAATACACATCTCCTTTATAGATACTAGCATGCCGGCTGGAGGGACATATCTTATAGAGATTTAGAATGTATAGTGAACATGTGATTAAACCTTTTTAAACTAATTAATTTTTCCCAACGGCAGTTGGAGATTATCACACTGAAGATGATTTCATGCATTTCCATGTGTCTGTCTGCTCAATATCTCTTCCCACAGTTTTGTAACTATAGTTAAACCCTGTTGAAAGGCCTTTCCCCCCCCCCGAAAGTGGCACCCATCGTGGGGTAAAAAGAAATTTAAATTCTCCATATATAAAATTTAAAAAAGCCTAAAAAAAACACAGTTCAATGGTTAAGGCACAGAGTTTTTCCAAGCTGAAGATCAGTGGTATGATTTTCCCTGAGAATGTTTTTCCCCTTCCTTCTTTCTCCTCCTCCTCACCCCCCCCCCCCCCCCCCCCCCCACACTTTTCTTTTCTACTTTACCCCCTATATTTTTTCTTTTTCCCTTTTTCCTTTCTTTTTTTCCTATTTTTCCTTCATTCTTTTCCTTTTCTCTCCCCCAAAAGTTTTTAGTGGGAAAAAAATAGGGCTACCATATTTGCTGGTTAAAAAAAAAAAAGACACTTCAAGGGGTGGGGGGATATCATAGATCATAGTTTACTGGTGAACAATTTGTGTTTGAATGAGCACCATTAATCACTCTGATTAAATAATTTTAGCCAACATAGAAGATGTGCAGTCCATTGATTGACACCTCTTATGATGCTTCACTGTGTGAAATAATAATTTTGAAAAAGTGCTCACCCTACTTCTGATTGTATTCTTACCTAATTCGATAAATATTCAGTCAATTTTGCTCATGAGCCCTCTCCTTCAATTTCAAACAACAAATATTTTTCAACAAATGATGACCAAAATCCAGGACATTTTCAGATATTTCAAAATCCTCCCAGACTGAAATATAATGACCAAAAAGGAGGACATGTCCGGGTAAAGACTGTATGGTGACTGTAATGATAGTAGCCCTCTTGAAAAGTGCTTCACTGTCATCATGTGATGGCTGCTACTGCTGGCATCTGCATGAGAGAGGAAAGGGGTGGCAATAGAGCACAGGCTGCTCATGCTCAGATAAGCCTCAGCTATAACTCTGTCCACAGCTGCTATCTTAGTAAGACTGGTCTGTTTCCTCTTCAGCATTGTAAAACCTGTGCACAATGTCCCTCATCTGGACAAGGACACATTTACGTAAAATTTAGCCATGATTCCATAGTCGGTAATTTATCAACAGAATCTGTTGAAAATACAGATGAATCTGTATGATTGGACAATTTGTGTGTGCGTGCATGCATGCATGCTGTGTGTGCCTGCATGCTGTGTGTGCCTGCATGCTGTGTGTGCCTGCATGCTGTGTGTGCCTGCACTTATGGGTAAGTGTGGATGGGTGTGGGTGTATGTGCATGCATGTGTGTTTAAGAGTGAAGCAACATAAATACGACCCACTTCACTATGTGCTACCATCATGGGTTAGTTGTTAGTTCATATTGGAAGTTGGTAGGTGGGCAGTGATCTCCTTCCCTCCCCTCCCCCTAGAAATATAATTTCAAATCATGATAAGTGTTTGTTATATTCTTGATGTAGGAACGCTATGGACAAAAGAAGGAATTATATTCCAACGAGGTGAGAAAGAGTAAGTTGGCTGAGCCATTGCTAGCAACTAATGGTCTGTGGATGTTTTGATTCCCTTGCAGAGATGTCCGGTCTGTCTGGAGGATTTCCATTACAAAGAAGTGGTGTGGCTGACTCCATGTTCTCACACTCTGCATGATGAGTACGTCCTCAACTCTCGGCAAAGAGAACTAGTAATCGTACCATAGAGTACAGAGCCGACTTAATTAGTGGGGAATTCCGTTTCTAAGAAATTTCTTTTCTTGGGCAAGCGTAGTATCCATTTCTTATGTTCTCTGTATGAGAGTTACTGTGTGTGCACGCGTGTGTGTGTGCACGCGTGTGTGTGTGCATATGTACAGACAATTAATTTATTTGTTTTAGATGGAGTTTGTGTGTAGATGATAGAATATACACTAGGTTTTTGGGGGTTTTGGGTGTTTTTTTTTTTTTGTTTTTTTTGGGGGGAGGGTTTTTTTTTTGGTTTTTTTTTGGTTTTGGGCTTATTTTCAATTAATTTATTTCTTTTCTTTTTTGGGGGGGGGGCTTTCATTTTGACAATAATAAGAGAGTCTTACGACAGGTGATGTTGTTTTCCACCTCCCTCAAAACACTTCAATAGAAATCAATTCTATTCCAGTAGTGCATCCAAGTGCATTGTTGTATGAGCCAGCCAGCCAGCCAGCTCCCTTCAAGCACGTTGTGTATCACAGTCAGTCTGTTCACTGTTCATGCATTCATTGGAAACACTCTGACTGCTAACAGCTGATAGGAAAGGGGTCAATCTGTAATATATATTATTACATCTTGTTGTGTGTCCTTCTTGCAGTTGTCTGTACAGATGTCTGGAAAGCTCACCCCTCTGTCCTCTCTGCAAGGCCTTGGTCGCACACCCCGAACCCTCCACACCTCTCTTAGCTGCTTCTGCCCATGACTGACTTCCCCATGACTGACTTCCCATGACATATTCATTTTTATTCACCTTTGTATGTTCTAACTGTGTAAAACTGTCATGTTTCTCTCATGTCCATATAATCAATTGGTAAAGGGTCTCTTCTTGTGACTCCCACAGCTGATCACAAGGAAGATTTTTTTTATTATTTTTTAATTTTTTTATTTAATATATATATATATATATATATATATATATATATATATATATATATATATATAATTACTATTATTATTATTATTATTATTATTTCTTTTTTTTTTATTTCTTTTTTTAAATTTTTATTCAACATACAGTGGAATCCCTTTAAACCGAATTTCTGGGGACCAGACAAAATAGATCTTTTTAACAATATTCAGTACTATCCAAATACATTAGGTAATTGATACATCCATCATTATAAAGAAATATTTAATTGACAATTAAATCAAAACTAAATCAGCGGGAGTGATGAGACAGTCTGTGATTTTGATCTGTTTCATCTTTTCGATAATCTAAGGGCACATTCTAATTTATTAATAAGATCCCTATAATTATCAGTATCTTTCTGCTGCTGAAGAAATCTTGTAAGGTGAGTCAGCTTCTTGAGTTTCTTTGTCTGGCACAACTGTATGTAGTGTGCCATCACCCTCCTGGGAAGAAGGTGAAGTACCCTCTGGCTGTGGTTCTGTAGAAGATGGTGATCTCGTAGTGACATTGGGGACAATTTTTTTCATCAGTTATTTCCTTAGCCAGAACTTCATCCTCTGCATTCAAATTATGTCCATTTAAAACTAATTGTTTCTTGGTTCAAAGAAAATATAAGCTGGCAGCTGATTTTTATTATTTAACTAACCATGGTACTATTTCTTGATGGAGCAGAGCAAGCTGTGGCTCCTTTTTTTAAATTTTTATTAATTAATTTTTGTTGTAGCAGGGGAATAAAGAATGTGTTTGCTTTAAGAGGTTTTACATCTGATCAGTGTTTGGTTTAAGGGATTCCACTGCACTTCCATATATCTAAAATAGTAGGATGTAGCTGAAGGCTCCACATACTGTCCCTATGCAGTACACACGTGCAATCATCACGTGATGTCTCATGATGGGAAAAATAGAATATTAAAATTATTTTGATAAAAAAATTTTTTTTAAACCCCAAACAACAGCTACAAACTGAATGTTGTTTTTGGTGGGAAGGAGAGGACAGTGCAATCATGGCACATTTTGGTTTTAAGGGGTTTGAACCAATAATTTTATGGGTTCCTTCGGACTCCCACCAGTGAGTGTGTGACCTTGATTCTGGACATATAGACAAAAATATCCTATGGCACTTTTTTTTTCCTTCATGCATTTGGGGAGATACATTGGAAGGATATATTTTCCTTCAGTAATTCAATTTCCACAAAGAAAAATGTTAATCATTGTTAACGTTCTATGCATCCAAGCCTGTGCAAAGCAGATAATAGGCCAGGCCTGACTGGACACGTAGGGCCAGTTTTACACTGCTGATTAACCTGGGTTGTTTTCTTCTTTTAATCAATGATGTTCCAACAAGTAATGGTACAGAATTAAAAAAAAAGTCGAATTCTCTATTTTAAAAAGGTAGTGACAACAATATAGGTAGGTAATCAGGACGAATTATAATTTATAAAACACCAGCGAATCTGAATTATGAATTTCAGATCAGAAATGGAAATATAATCACACCCTTCCCCAACCAATTCCCCTTATATATGTGTGTGTATATATGTGTGTGTGTGTGTATATGTATGTATGTATGTATGTATGTATGTATGTATGTATGTATGTATGTATGTATGTATGTATGTATGTATGTATGTATGTATGTATGTATGTATGTATGTATGTATGTATGTATGTATGTATTTATGTATGTATGTATGTATGCACATGGGGAGTGATACAAGTCTTACTCCCAGCCAATCACTGTGGTGTGTAAGGCTGATCATGCTAGTGCTTGTCATCCATCATGGCCATAAACCCTAAATAATGCCATGACTTCGCTGCGCACAGGAGACACTGATTCATACTGACCAGACTGAATACCATCGGCAATTTACCAGATGACATAGACTTGCATACATAACAGTTATGGATCAATTTTGATATAAAACTGCATAATCAAATATCTTTTTCTTTTCTTCTTTTCTTTTTTATACACAAGACTATAGATTATCCATGCCGAGTTGCACTGTTACTTGTTCACTGTATTCCTGTAGTCTTCCTTGATCATGTCCGCTGCCTTTTCAGCAATCATGACGACCGGGGCATTGGTGTTGCCCGACACAATCTTGGGAATAATGGAAGCATCAACCACTCGAAGGTTTCTGAAACCTTTCACTCTAAGCTGACCATCCACCACGGTTGTTGGGTCATCAGCTCTACCCATTTTGCATGTGCCCACGGGATGAAATGCGGTTAGGGTGGCATGATGAATATACCAGCGCCAAAAGTCATCACTGTCGTGCGAGTAAGGACCAACAGCATGTCTCGACAGTATGTCACCTCGGTAAGGCTTCATGGCTGCTGTCTTCATCAGTTTCTGCGTGATTCTGATTCCCCTCAACAACACCTCCACATCATCAGTGTGGTTGAGGTAGTTGGGCTGAATCCAGGGATCCTCCAAAGGAGAGCGAAGTGTATCAAGTCTGAGATTACCCACACTCTTCGGATGGAGCAGTACTGGCAACAAGACATATCCTGACATATCCTGCTGCCCAATGACTTCATAGCCCCATAACTGGTTGACTCCTTGAAGAGAAAATAAGTTAGCCTTAAGGAACTCTTCATTTAGAGCTGAGCTCATCAGCATGAACTGAAGGTCTGGAGAATTACGAGGATTGGCTCCTCTAGTTTCTTCTGTTCCAAAACCAGAATGGACAAATCCAGTTACTTCATAACCAGAAGTAGAGAGCGGGCCACCTGCAAAGAGGTAGTAGTGGAGAATGGAGGAGAAGGACTCAGTGTTTGCTATAGTGTATGTCACATTTGACTCAACCGGAATGTTGGGAAGGTGGACCGGGTAAGGAATCATTACATGGTCCTGCAGATTCTTGCCCACAGGAAGATTGGCACGCATGGCAATTTCGAGTTCCACAAGGTGGTCCTTGGGACCAATCCCAGACATGATCAGGATTTTGGGAGAATTTATAACACCAGATGATAAAATAACGTCTCGCCGTGCACGTATGAGGTGTTCCACCCCCGTCCTGTACACCACAGTGGGGATTACATAGGCACCTATTGCCATGTCCCCCTCTAACTTCACACTCCTCACAGAGTGTTCTAGGAGCACAAAGAGATTTGAGCGATGTCTGACAGGATGAAGGTAGCCTTTAGCTGTGGACACACGAGTGCCTCTCTCAATGGTGTTTTGTGGCAAACTAAAGCCATCCTGTGTCTTCCCATTGTAGTCCACCATTTTGTTGTAACCAAGCTCAGCTCCAGCATCAAGAAAAGCTTGCGCTAATGGAGTCACATAACTGGCCATGTTGATAGATAGTGGCCCATCAAAGCCGTGGTAGCTCTCATCCCCTCCATAGTAACTCTCCGACTTCTTAAAGTATGGAAGTACATCCTCATAGCTCCATCCCTTTGAGCCCATCTTCTCCCATGCATCGTAATCAGCTTTGTTTCCTCGGACATGCATCATTCCATTTATAGAACTTGTCCCACCAAGCAGTTTGCCCGCAGACCAAGCCGACTTCATATATTTGAGACCCTCACATGCATGCTTCTGGGGCACCGTACGGTACATCCAATCAATGTAGCGGTTATTTCGGAGTTTTGGAAAAGAAAAAGGGACATTGATATCCCGTAGAGAATCTGAACCCCCTGCCTCAACCAGGAGAACTGTCACATTGGGATCTTCAGACAGCCTGTTGGCTAGTACACAACCAGCAGAGCCTGCCCCAACAATGATGTAGTCATACTCTTCAAACTGGTCCACATTCCTGGAATAATAGGGGGAAACAATTGCACATTACTGATGATAATATTGATGATAATAATAAACAACAACAATTATTCACTACATGTGTGAGGTCCTAGTTCATGATGGTCCACTATACCATACCTTTAATTTTGGAGTTTGAATTTCAAAAAGTCGAATAATTCCCAATGTGGATGTTTGGTTAGCTGGATGTCTGAGGCATTCAGAAATGTGTGATGGACTTCTAAAAAATGAGATGAATGACCATGACCAATGGGGTGAACTTAAAAAAAATAATAATAATAATAATAATAATAAATAAAAAAATATATATCTCAAAAAATGGATGCTTGTTATTTACATAAGTGTGACAATTAAAAAAATAAATAAATAAATTAAAAAAATTAACAAAAAAAAAAAGGCCTAGGGACATCAGTTTGGCTTATTTCATTTGTATTGAAATTCCATATCTGATATATTATAGTAGATGTAAGGGACTTCTCCCCTATTATTATAATATCGTGCTAAAAATTGCCATTATGGAGATATCTATCAAATTGCGTATTCTGAAGAAGTATTTTCCAAGATGAAAAAATTAATTTAATATTCCAAAACAACATAAATATTTATAGCGAAGTATCCATGTGAACTGCAAGCGGTGGTATGGTCACTTGGAATACAAAACTAGACCTAAATGATTCCAGTGTGTGTGTGTGTGTGTGTGTGTGTGTGTGTGTGTGTGTGTGTGTGTGTGTGTGTGTGTGTGTGTGTGTGTGTGTGTGTGTGTGTGTGTGTTCTTATGAGTTGTTTTCATTGCCAAACCAATGAACCAATCAGACTAAAATTATATTACACTCAAGTGGGTGTGGCTATGTAATTTTTTTGTCTTTAGCCATACCCACAAGAAGTTGTTTTCATTGTTAAGAACTAATGGAGCTGAGACTTCGAATGTGGTCTCCATGTGTGCTATTGTCCTTCCATGGGTGTGGTTTGACAATAGCAAAATATACAGGGCTGTAGCCACCACCTTTGAAGTAGTCAGGTTTCCTAAGCAAGACC
>OZ017781.1:15166097-15251151 GCA_963969325.1 Lycopodina hypogea
AGCGAAAATAACGAATTCTGCAAGTAACAAAAATATACACATATAAAGAAAGGTTAATAACAGATGTCCCAATACATTTGACACATACAGTGCAAATGAGCCGCCAGTAATCATGTCTGGCCCAGAAATAAACAGCTAGTCTTCCTTCTCAATCTGACACTTTATCAAACTTCTCGAGTTGGGCATATTTTGAAATCATATGGTAGGCTTCATGCACCGTGAGCGCTGAAGTAACTTGGTAAGAAATCCCTCGTCTTCAACCCCCCCCCCCCAATCAAAGGTTTAATTCTAGTAGATTTGGTTCACTAATTTTACTAGCATCACTGCCTCATTTAGCTACATACTAGTGGTTATAGGTACAGCAAGGGTGTCCAGAGTAAAGCAACTCAGGGTAAAGCAACATTGCTCAACCTGATAAGGTTTCTTCTTTTCTTATATTGGATGTTGTGTTTTTTCTGGTATGTTCTTTATTTGCACTGTTGCTCCCAATGTTGGATTGTTCCCCTCAGATTGCATTTCAGATGTACTGCAAATAAAAATGTTATGACACACACACACACACACACACACACACACACACACACACACACACACACACACACACACACACACACACACACACACACACACACACACACACACACACACAATAAAATAGTACAGCTCTGAGAGGGGAGGAGAAAAAAATATATGTTCCCAAAGAGCCCAGGAGCTGCACAAAATATCAAAGAAGCATGGGAAAGAAATGACATAATTCAGTCAAAAACTAGTGTTGAACAGGTCAGAATGTGATTGTTTTCAGAAGGGCAAAGATAACTACATGTATCTGCACGTGTGCTGGATGGCCAAGTGCAAGTACAACTATAACATTCTTTGTGGTAAATGGCATCCTCCATACTCTCCTTCTGGAGCATACAGCTACCCTTGGGACTAGCAAGGATTTAAATACAAAAAGCACATAATGTTGAAAGCCTACTTATTTTCCCATTCCCCCCCCCCCTTTTTAATTTTTCCTTCGATTCGATGAAGTCGACAGCATTCTCGAGTAAATGATGGTACAAAATCCAATATTTGAGCTGATATTGAAAGAAAAATCATCAGAAAGTATATAATGCTAGCGGCTAAGAATCACCCATTACAACACAAACCACGGCACTGCCTAAAAGTAATATTTGAAAAGTGATTCTAGCCTGAAAGGAGATTCTACTTCTTGAGAAACTAAGAAATTCCAATAGAATGTCGTATATTAACAATTCATTGTCTGTTTTTTGGTGCAACCTGTGAACTGCTGGGTTGTTGGATGAACCTTAACGCAGGGTTACTCACAACCACTGGGGAGGTAATTGGTTATAACAGTGTCTGAAACAAGGATACGAAAGAAACAAGAAGACAAAAATAGGTGGAGATTTAAAAAAAAAAGTTGTGGTGTGGTGAGAGGGACATAACAGAATGTCAAATATTGAAAGTGAACCAATAAAACGCTTCTATTGTATCATCCTCCTCTTACCATAAGAGAGCCATTATAGTTGATAATGTATGTGTTCTCCAAGTTTTACAGTCAGTTAAACTTCCTGTCCAATGTCTATAGATTGCCAGTAGAATATGGTAAAGTATCCACATATGCTCGCACAACAGCAGCTACATATCTATGCTGGACGTCACCACTACATTTTCTTGAAGTGGAGGGGGGGAGGGGTTATGCTGATCTTTGCTCATCTGGCTTGCCACGTAGAGGACAAAATTCATGAAAGTATGATTTCAATGAAAAAATATATATAGGGACATACAAGTGATATCACTGGGTGTGTGTGTGTGGGGGGGGGGGGGGGGGTGGAAGGACAAGGATTAATTTCCTATATAATAGGGGGAGGATGATGGCAGTATGGATAATGAAATCTGTTTAAGAAAGAGAAAGAAAATTATAACTATGGATAGCAAAATTATTATTCAAGACTAAATACTGAACTTAAAACTGTGAGCTCTGTTGTATACCACAGTAACAGTCCTAGCTTTTCTGTGAAGTTCCTCTGGAGTTACTGGTTCTTGCAATCACTGTCTAACATGCAATAAACAAGAGCGTAGAGATGAGTAAAGTGATCAGCCAGTAAAAACAGTAAATCATGTTCACCAATCAAGTTGGTAAACAAAACTTTAGCTTAGCAATCAAGTTGTCAAAAAAACTTCAGTCACGAGTGACCAACTCTTCAAAGGGATATTGCTCGAAAAGTCATTTTAATTCTGATCGCTACACTATTTAGCTTGAGCATTTCCTGAAGCTTGGTTGTTAAAAGTGCTTCTTAAAAAAAAAGAGAAAAGAAGTTGCGTATTCTTCCATTGATGACCAACATTGGCGCAGTTAGAATCCCCTTTAACTGGCACTTATTCCAGAGGCTTGCCAGTCTTGTTGGTACCTGCATTCCCTTTTGTTTGTTTGTTATTTTGTTGTTGTTTTTTTCCACTCCAGATCACCCTCAGGTTTTAAAATTTATTTCCCTTCACCATACACTTTACCACACTCTTGGTCTCTAGTTAAACTTGGGGTCATGACCTTAAACTTAAAGTTTTTCTTATCGCATCCATGAAATGACAGTCTCTCCCTGTCCCAATAACAAACCTACGTAAGAGTGGGTGTGGTTAAAGTGGGAGGAGTCACAGCTAAATTGTCAGTGGTTGTTTCTAAAGTGTGGGCTAGGGCTAAATTTGGAAGTGGTTGGAGTCCTTCAAGCAATAGTAATTCCTAGTCAGGGATATTGTGGGTCCACACATGCTAATATGTCTAGGAATTCTCGTTTATTTTTTAACTCAAAGTTTGTTTGTTTGTTTAGAATTCCAAGTGATTGTCAAAACAACTGGAGATGACAAAAATTCTTTGTTTAACAGTACCCAGCCAATATAAAAATAGAGGCATGTAATAGCAAACATGCACTTTTAACTTTAAAATAATCAATTCATTAGTATGATCAATTTAGCATGTGTCATCAGGTTAAATTTCTGGGGGTGGGCTGGGTGGAATGGAATTCTCCCTGCCCCCCACCTCAGTATTTTATTTGGGGGGGGGGGGGGGGGGGGGAAAGGTGAAATCAAATCCCTCAGCATGCTGTAAATTTTGAAATTGAGATTTAAGATAGTACATACCATCATTTCTCCTCCAACCCCCCCCCCCCCCCCCCCCACCACCCCCATTTCTACCCTTAAAAGGGAAGTATGAAACACTGTTAATAATATGGCTGACCTCTTAATTAAGTCAAGCCAGCAATGACCGCTACAGTGGTCAGCCCTTTACGACCTGGTTTTTGACTGCATATAATTAGTGCACTACTGTATTGAGTTGTCTGTGAGTGTTTCTGCTGTACCTCATCTTTGAAGAGTCTGTAATGGCGACATTTATCCACATGCCACACAGATAGAACCTTTTCTGCCCCAGCATGAGTGCCACCTCTGATTAGATACATGCCATCACTGTTCTGTTCCTTCAACATTCTGTGAGAGAGAAGACAAACAACAAAATCAAGCTGATGAACTGGTAACACTTGAATTGAAGAAGTAATGGCCGATCATACTTTACTGGGCATATAAGTGACCACTGGGTGCCATCAATGTGGCACAACTAAAGTAATTATAGGTGTACTTCAATAAGGAATGCTATAATGAATAGAGATGAAGGTTACAACAGATAAGAGTGGCCAGGCTCCCATGCTATGGATGGTGATTTCAAGTATGTTAGTGCTATCGTTTGTTTACCAACAGAAGTAATAGTAATAAACAAGAAGGGGTCACTCACCTGTCTGCCTCCACTCGCTCCAGTCTGTCAAAGATGCAGGAGGGAGGCATGAGCTCCTCTGGCTTCCTGAACACGATGTAGTAGCAGCCATCAACATCATCATCACTCTCCTCGCCATCATTCTACAGCCAGAGAGAGAGAGAGAGAGAGAGAGAGAGAGAGTTGACCAGAGAGACGT
The DNA here is from genome assembly GCA_963969325.1 of Lycopodina hypogea. Taxonomy (NCBI): domain Eukaryota; kingdom Metazoa; phylum Porifera; class Demospongiae; order Poecilosclerida; family Cladorhizidae; genus Lycopodina; species Lycopodina hypogea. The sequence continues at coordinate 15,170,057 of OZ017781.1, forward strand.
ACACCAACAGGGAAACACAGAGGAAGACAGATGTTAAAGAAAATGGAAAAATGTACAAGTAGGCAAGCAGGCAGGTGGGTGGGTGAGCAGGCAGGTGGGTGGGTGAGCAGGCAGTCAAATAAACAGGCAAGAGACACAGATAACTGGATTAAAATTCCAACAATTTGATTTCAAGGAAACAATAATTTGACACAATTATTAACTGAACTTGAGTCAGGATACATTTTCTATGAAATTAGGATAAACAGCTAACTGTTTAAATTCCACGAAAGTTTTTTTTTTTTTTTTTTTTTTTTTTTTGTATATGTGTGTTTGTGTGACAAAGATGTGACAGTGGTTATGCATGTATGTGCACTTACTAACAAGAGTCAGACATTGGCTTGACTGTGACGACATTGTAAGCATATCATGCCATAATTGGATCAAGATAAAATAAAATCATCACAATTACATTCAATTTTCTTACCTTTGGAATAAACAGATAATCATTTTCACATTATTATTTAGTTAGACTAGATATATCCCTTCAATTAGACCATCCTTACCATATTGAAGAGAACAGATTAATTTACTGACCTCACTTAGTAAATATTATGATGCACAGTAAGTTACATTAGAAATGTCCTTTTAAATGGGATCATAACACACACACACACACACACACACACACTACAACTTGGTGGTTACTCATGAATGGGAAAGTTTATTTAATGGATCCATGCCCTAGCCCTAACCACATTCTCCCTAAACAGGGCCAGTGGTCCTGTGAGCAAACCATGAAAATTTCAGGATGATTGGTCAAGGTATCTGGGAGGAGATAGTGAACACACATCAGACAATTGTGAATCATAGTACTATTTCATGGATCTACCTTCAAGAAAACTGGACAATAGCTTCAAATACCATCCATTAACACCATCTCCTCTTTCCCCCCACCCTCCTCCCTAATTACTCCCTCAAATCTCGTGTGTAGAAGGTGGAAGTAGAGAGATTAGGGTGTGTGTGTGTGTTGTGTGTGAGAGCAGTGGGGTGGGAACAGCATGTGACATATGATGAAAGAAAGAGAGTCTCACCTCATATTCCTCAGGTTCAGCCCCAGACGATACTGAGGAAGGCTGTTCATTTAGTACCGATGGAGAAGGACCCCTGGAGAGAAAAAGCACAGAGGACCACATATGATCACTACAAGACAACAGATCCCTCCCTTCTCAAATACCCACACACAAACACCCACCCTCCCACCCACATAAGTAACACAACCACCCCACCCAACCCACAGCTAGAAAACCCCATCTACCAAACCCAAGAGATCTGTTATATAAAAATATACTGTACACAAATTGACTACTGTCAAACTTGGACATGTGCTCACCATGAAGTAACAGGAAAGCCAGCCAGCCACTCCCTCACACTACTGAGCGCAATCTTACGACAGGTCGTACATTGCAAGCTAAAACTTGAGCATGCTATTGAACTATGACCTAAGACAGTTGTTTCAGATGTTATTTAAATATTGCCTTCTGAAGTGGTGACTAATCATCTATCCTCGTCTGCTTCATCATGACAATCATTAAGACCATGACATGCACACACCTCCTACACACACTGCGACATAGATCAATAGGTTTATATTGCACCCGCTGGCATGTCCGTCAATTAATATTCCCCTCAGATGTATCATTATAACATAGTTAATAATGACATATGTCCTCCTATGCAAATAATATTGACACCACGATTGTCCCCAGAGCTCAATAGCAAAGTACCTTTCTGCTCTACTCTCACTGTTTTTTTGTTTGTTTGTTTTTTGTTTGTTTGTTTGTTTTTGTTTTTGTTTTTTGGTTAACCATGGAAGGTCAGTGTACCATGCTGAGACTTGGAGCCAACACCACTTAGAAGGTGAGTTCATAGTCTATGTTAAAGCAGTGGTTTATGATGAAGCAGCAGGCTATTGGACGTATTCAGATCAAATTTGGGCTAAGTGTCAAGTGCAGTTTCTGGGTTGCCTTTTTGTGAAGTATTTATCTTTGGTTCAGCTATGTAGATGTGGTGATGATTAGTCATGGCAACATTCGCAAAGGTTTAAGCAGTGGGGGAATGAATATCTTGTACATTTACTGCAGTTAAGAGAGAAATATTTATAGGTAAAAATTAATATTAAAGAAAAATAAACTGAATTTCTCAAAAAAATACAATTGTATATTAAATTAACGAAAATTGGTTAATTAATAAAGGGGTGTGTTTTGAGAGTGGCTAAAATCACAACTCTACTCTATTTTCCTGGGGACAACCCTGGACACAATAACGAACTGTTAGTTTATCATCACTATTTCACCATTCTATGATACAAAGCTACATTTACTAATGGCCATCAGGGATAGACTGCTTGATCTATCTCTCTGAATTCAGGACTCAAATACAATGCTAGCTAAAGGCAAGGAAAACTTGAATAGTTGAAAAAATAATATAAATGTTGGCTTCTTTTATTTTGTTCTATTTTTTGTTCCCTTCATTGGGGGGGGGGGGGGGGGGGGGATACTGATAACCTACTTCTTGAACTTCATTTCTGTAAAAAAAATACGTGTTTTGGGTAAGGATCACCATTGTGGGCACCATCAGGACACATACCACCTAAAGTGAAGCATTGTTTTCGGAACATTTATGGCACTTCCACTCAAGAGAGTTTGATGAGCCAAGCTCAAGACACAACTAATGTAGGAGTTGTTTGAATTGTCCCACAAAGCAGGACTAATCAATCGGGTAGCACTGAATTGTGAATAAATCAACTTTAACATTTCCTGTGCTGTAATTAGACACACTAAAAACAGTGAAGCTCACAGTGAAATGAGGAAAACTAAGCACTGTATCAGACAAATGGACATAACCCACTACAGATGGCCATTGATCCCACACCAGTAGATTCAGATCCAAAGCCATGCAAATGCTTGCATCCTCACTGGCAGCTTCATGAAACATGGAGACACGTTTTAAACTTAGTTTACCACTGACTTCCAGATTGCAATGTAAATCTGTTTGTTCATTGCCGATGGTAAACGACAACTCACACCTATGGGGCTTCTAGGTTGACATTGATTACAACAATAATAATTAAGACCGCCAGACAATAAACAAATAAACAAAAACAATAGCACAGCAATGGCCCAGCGCAAAACAAAGAGGAAAGTGATCGTCAGGTAACAAAATATTATCACAGTCACTGATAATGCATTCAGTAGACTATAAATAATACATTCAATCAACATATGTTGCACCTACCACATTCAACCGTGTGTAATGTATGTCCTTACAGATGTGCACATACCTGTTTGCTTGAAATTCACTTGGGAGAGACCCATGGTCAAAGCTTGACCCTTCACTAAGAATAGGTAAGTAAGCAACTTCGTTGACTGTTAAACTCTCCGGCAAGGTCGAGGAGGTGGGGGAAATCGAGTCAGAAGCTGAAAGTAACAGAAGTAGATATTACACTAGCACAAGAACATTCGAGACATAGAACAATAATAGTGAAGGCCAGGAAAACATCTTACATTTTCTCCATTTTGTGTGAGTTGGGATTTTTTTGTTGGACACACAAATAGTAGGAATCTCTTATTCTGCATTTATAGTAGTTTATATACTAGTGTGGGTATGACCTACTCTTAACACCAGGTTAGAACAATGGCTAGAGCTGATAAAAAAGGGTTAAGTTAGGATAGAGATAGGAGAGCTCGGGCTAAGGATGGCATGAGAAGGTTTGTGATAGACACCCATTAGCAATTACAGAAAAAGCTACAAAACGCAGGCCCACACATTCCTTTGCCGTATACATATAAACTTACTTTGTTAATACATTCCAGAAAGACCTTTTTCTTTGTGTTTAAAACTGTGTTATTGTACAGACATTGCAGCTGGCAGGAAAATGTGGAGTGTGTGGGTGTTTGGGGCACTGAATATCTGATATGCTATCAGTCCCTCACTACTGGTCACCTCACCAATCCTGTTGCATTGAATGTCTGAACTCTTATCAGAGAGTACAGTAGTACTCTCTAAGTAGGGATGATCACAACAAAAAAAAAATGGCGGCCTCATAGACTAATACAAAATGAAAGCTTCACTTTCTCTGCTATGGCTCAAACCTAGGCTACAAAACTCACCTACAATCCATATAAGCTGCAACACAAACTACCAAGATAGTTTCTGTCCTCCAAATCAATTGCTAAAGGAGCGAGCGAAGACTCGTCAAAATCACCAAATGTTTTTCATCTTTCTTCTTATTATCTTTCTTAAGTCCCAGGGCTAGAGCCTAACTGGCTACAGCAAATCATGCAAGAGTTATACTAACAGCTTACTACTTCTTTGTACTAGGTCCACGATCTCTTCACTTGCTTTGCCATGCTAACGAATTACTGAAGTATATCCCAGACTAATAGCTGCAGTGTTAAGTTGAAGCCGCCATTTTGACCACCAATTTGTCTATGCACACAATTTAAAACCAGTTCATGTGCAAGGCGATGAATATCATTAAATAAAATTCTAAAAGGGGATGCAGTCCCAACGTTCAAATAAGCTAATAGCGAGTCTCTCTACTACTAACACCACCAAAACGTTAACTACACTTCCAAATCTTGAATGTAAGTCAAATTCTTTAGCTAAATTTGTAACAGCTAGACATAGCATTGTTATAGCTAACTGTTACTTCTTTCTGCATTTGGCAGTGAGCTTCTCTGAAGCTCTACACTGCTGACAGTGAGTCTCTCTCTCTCTGAAGCTCTACACTACCAACAGCAGCTTCTATTACTACTACTACTACTATCACTACTACTAGAGCCACATTAATAATATATATCTGACAGTGTACAAAACAAAAGGAAACAAGTGAAAGTAAAAATATTTCTTTGAAATAAAACTGGTAAGTTGGGATGACATGTCAACAAAATTCCCTACTTCACCGATTTCTCACATAAGGTGTGATGCCGACAGACTGCCACCTCTTCATTTTGCTCCTAGCTAGCTCATGTACAATAATTACTCTTAGTTTATAGGAATTTAGCAACACAGACTGTCACACTATTGTGTAGGATTCTAAGGTCAGAGGAATCAGTGAAGTACGGAATTTTGTAGCATGCACTATCACAGAATTCTTGTTTCTGCACTTTTTGTTGACATGTCATCCCTACTTACCAGTTTTATTTCAAAGAAATATTTTTACTTTCACTTGTATACTTATGGAACAGCTGCATACCGGAAAGACCAGCTGTTTGTCTTCTTTGGAAGCATCAATAGAATCCTAAGCAATACCTCTATTCATAATAGTAAAATATGCTCATTCAATTTTCTTGTCTAAACTGTAGCTTGCCTGATATCTGCCTATAACTAGCTGGCAAATCTTTGCAGGTCCACAGTTTAAGCTACCAAACCATGACACCCACCATTTTTGGCATCACACTATCACAGATAATTGTACAACTCCTAGTTGCCTCGTGTGCTGTTGACTGTGATGAAAGTTTACACAGTGGGTCTCTAACTGTGTGAGTGACTGATGGTGCCTAATCAGGCCGGGATTGTCACATTAAAATGATCCAGGTTTTAAAAGGTATCTGGAAAACCCCCAGTTTTAATTAAAGGCTTATTTTATTATGTCAGCTATAAGTTTCACCAGTAGCTATTAATTGCATATATGGCAGCTTCAGTTGATACTTCTAAAATGGTGGCCTGCCTTAAATCCTTCGCTAAGGTAATAAATTAGTGGCGTGAAAAACTACACAGGTGTGAAAAAACCCTGATAAATTAAATGTCATCAAGGATCAATCTCATGCATTTCTCCCTATTCTTCCATGCAGAACTCAATAAAATAAAACTAGGGCTAGTCTTTGCCGGGCTAGTCTTTGCCCTAGCACTTTAAATAAAGTACAATAAGACTTAATTATTTGTTTAAGTTTTTTTTTTAAATACCCACAATAAATCGGTACCTAGATTCAAAGAAACAAAATGAATTGGCAAAAAAAATTTTTTTTTTTTTATGGCAACAAAACCAATAACTCCACTCGATTAAATGGACCAGGAAAACATCGTGAAACAACAGCAGAAGGAAAGGAGCATTTTTACCATCTCAAACTGACTTTACTAGAAGAGTTCTTTCATATTAACCATTATGTTACCTGTTTCTACACTCAAACAAGAAAAAATAAAGTAGAAAGAATGTTTTATTGGTTGACAGCAGATGGAGTGTGGCAAGTTATGATTTTATCTTGTTTAGCAACCAACCACAATTATTGATTACTATTATACAATTATGGGGAACTCCTCCCCTCCCCCAAATTAGGGGATCACGCCCTCAATCAAACTAAGGAAGCACCCCCTCCCTCTCTCTCATGCCAAGTCCCAAGGAAGACCTTATTTGCCTGTTATCCAACTACATGCTCTAGTAACCACGAAAATTATTATTACTATCATTATCATTATTACAGATTAATTAGATATGACTCCTAGGAGCTGCTACCACTGATAAACATATTTTTGACCCTTTATTAAATTAATAATAATGATACTGCCAACATTTCGGTCATAGTGATATAAAAGGTTTTGCACTGGATCATGTTAGAAGGTGAAGCCACTACATAACAATGTCTCTCTGTTATGAGTCCGGATAGCAAGGAACAGCAATATTGCCACAGCAACACTCCTGTTGCCACGTTCAAATTCTTTATTTGTTAAGCTTCAGTGAGTAAACAGAACATGACCATGTATATAATTTACACAAATGTTCCTCATTAATTGAGGAATTAGAGAGAACATGAGAGATTTTTTGTTTAGCTTCTAATTGCCCCTTCCTGGCTTCACACACAGAGATTAGCTGGCAATAGTCTCAAGCATATAACCTCAAAAATGTAATCATAGTAATTTATGGTTGGTAATGGTCACCTGTGTTTAAGCCTCACATTTTCATCGGCAAAATGAATGCCAAGGCCAAGCAGTAAACCAAATGGTTATGGCTATTTACTAGAAAAGTTGGGGTCTTCCGGTACTGAAATAGTATTACAATGAGGACCAACAGCAAGAGGGAAAGGTTAGGTCACATGTAGAGGAGAACAGATACAGAGAGCAGAAAAGAAGATCCTTGATATGAGGGTTATAATTGAGATGAAAGCTTTAAATTTAGGATGGGGGGGGGGGGGGGTTGGTCGAAAATTAAAAGCTGGATCAATACAATATTGGTAGCACTACAACATACTTCCCAACTATGTTTGTTATCTGTAGTGATGAGCCAATAAAACAGGGTGGGGTTGGGATATACCCTCACCCCCCTGAACTTTAGACATTTGGTTGTAGAGTAACTTGCCACCAGAAATCCACAAGAAATTATCTCAGAGTTCTAAGTTTTCTGTAAGCCAGGGGGAGCACACACACACGCACGCACGCACGCACGCACGCACGCACGCACGCACGCACGCACGCACGCACACACACACACACACCTCTTTCAAGATCAACTTGCTTTTATAGCTGAATTCTCTGCATCATGGTACCCTCAAATCCACCCCCCCCCCCCTCCTTCAAGGAAAACAATCTGTGTTTACCCTAACCTGCCCTCAACTCTGACCTCAACTCTGACCTCAACTCTGACCTCAACTCTGACCTCAACTCTGACCTCCCTCTCTATGAAGTCTGTGGACAGGTTTTGTAGTCTGGCTACACATGTGACAAGGACACATGTGACACTATGACAAAGGTGAAAGTGAAAGCTACACAACATATAGTCTATTGGGTGTGCTTTACAAAGACCAGGGCATGATTTGACAAAGAAGTGAAGTGGGATGTTATCTGGGTGAAAGAAAAAAAATGCTGGAAGGAACCCCACTCCCAATACCATGGTTACCAGCTGGAATGCCTGTACATAAGAACCCCACTCCCAATACCATGGCTACCAGCCAGCCAGATTGTATGCCTATAATCAATATGGAAGTGTGTCATGGTTAAGAAAACAAAGATTGCTTCAGCAGCCAGTAGCCCCACTGATCCTAGTCATGCCAACAAGCAGCACAATCCCAGCCCTGCAGTCCCACACCCCCCATAGGACCATCCTGGAATGGCTGCATGTAGCATTACACAACCTCATCTCTATGGAACCACAAAGACAGTTATGTCAGCTCTTCTAGGGTGACTACACTGGGCAACAAATCACACACTGAATGGAAATCTTAGCTTTGCATTACCCTATAGGAGAATATTCGTTTACAACACAGACATATGTCCTCACTGTCACACACAACAATATACAGGCCTGCAGGCTTTCTCACAACCAAAAGCCATGGAAAATGAATACTGAAGTGGACTCTTCTGTAGCTAAACAATTTTACCGTAGTATACGTTATAGCAATACTCACTAGAATCAGCATTCTAATGCCTGTGCCTATATAAACGTACATTAATCAAGAACCTTCAATTATTACTGTACGAAAAGCTACTAAAAATCCAATTTGCGTTATTTCACATGCCAGGTAGTATAAAACTTTTAAAAAAAACTTTCCAAAAAAAAAAAAAAAAAGCACACCTAGTTTCAACTGGCACATAAGTGTGTAGAAAGACTGAGAGAGACAGTTGGTGGCTAAACTAACATGATTCCAGCTGCTTGCTTATCTTTACAAAGCACACACACACATACAAAGCGCACACACACACACATATGCTTGAGGATGTTGACAGCACAGCTGAAAACTATTCCCCACAATGTTGATGGAGGTGGATACAAGATCCACAACACTTGTGTGAGGATGAGAAGAGGCCCAGTGCACATTGAATACATAATGGTGGCTCTAAATAGAATTACATATCGATCATTTCATGGGTGTGAGAATAGGAAGCTCACTGAATTATGACCACATGCAAACATGGAGAAAATAGATACCAAGGGAATTCTCCAGACACAAAGTGGACTTGTAGGGTCTCCCAGCCATAAATATGGCTCCTTTCTGTTTCAATAGATCATTGATCGCCAACCCCCCACCACAAATCTACAACTACTAGATTCTAAGACATATTTGCAGAAAGCCTGTACATAGGCACCATTAGTTTATTCGTGTGTGTGTGTGTGTGTGTGTGTGTGTGTGTGTGTGTGTGTGTGTGTGTGTGTGTGTGTGTGTGTGTGTGTGTGTGTGTGTGTGTGTGTGTGTGTGTGTGTGTGTGTGTGTGTGTGTGTGCGCATGCTAATAGAACTTGCCATGAAATGATGCTGCAAAAATTTGACTCTAATAAACTTTTTCCTCTAATACATGTGCAACTGCAACCACGAGCATTATTGCCTCATAATGTAGGATGATTGCTAACACATGTCAGTCAGCCAGTGTCTGTTAGCATGGACACACTGCAGTGCAATACTAGTTAGTGTAGAATTAGAGTTTGTTTGTCCAATTAACTGATGTTAATAGCATGACAGAAAGTAATTGCAGCCCTACAGGTCTACACAAACAAAAAGTTTTGACAAAATATTTTTATCAGCTAGAATGAATATTAAGAAAGGCTGCACATTATAATGGCTCTAATATGCCATGGAGTGCTACTCCGCAGTGATGGAATACCTCTAGTGAAGATAATAAGCATACCTATCTATCAAAATAAGGCAGTCATAGGCTAGAGAGAATTGTACCATTTACCCAAACATTATTCAAATGTGAAGTAAATTGACCACAACCTCTAGTAGGCACTCCCACACAAGGCCAGGCCCATACACATATACAGATCGGAAACAGATTAGAAGTGACCATCACAATACCTCCACTGCTACTCACCTTTAGAAGTGAAAAAAGAAGATGAATCAGATTGCAAAGAGAGAGCAGACCTGGTTGGTACAACTGGACGGCCATCTTTCTCTACAACACACACACACACACACACACACACACACACACACACACACACACACACACACACACACACACACACACACACACACACACACACACACACACACACACACACACACACACACACACACACACACACACACACACACACACACACACACACACACACACACACACACACACACACACACAATGAAGAGTTAGACATTAATGCTTGGCTCGTAGTGGAAGTAAACACAGTGTCATTAAATACCTTCGTATACACATGGCAGAGAGGTTGTGTCAACTATGAGCCATGATTACAAGTCCGTGGCTTAGGGCTTAGGGCTTAGGCTGGCTGGTACATACTACCAGGAGTGACTCACCGGTGTTGGATGGAGTGAAGGTTTCGTCTATTTCGCTGTAAGGGTCATCAGGCGAACTACACACACTCCTCGGTCTTTCGTAGATGACTGAATCACTTCCACTACACAGAGTGGAGAAATACAACCATGATAAGGTAACGAGCAACAAAAAATGTATCATTAAAATGCATCCCTAATAAATTATTGATTGAAACACACTTATCCATTTGATGCAACCAGAGATCTATTTGATGTCCACCAGTCTATTTGATGCCCACTGGTTTATTTAATGCCCACTGGTCGTCCAATATCACACAAGCAACACATTTCCACACCACAGAGGTTGACACGGAAGTTGCATGAAGTACGGGAGAATCTGTTCCACTTTCAACATTAATTCTATACAATGCATAACACACTGAGCACGTTTTATTGCTCTGTGTACTGAAGGAGGTTATATACATACATACATCATACATACAAGCTGATTGTAACACAAGGCTCATAAATCTATATACTAACTCAATTCTTAGTTGACGTGTTTATGCTTTCTTTGGTTTTCTTATCCTCATACTTGGCAGGAAATAGAGTAATAGTAAAACAACTGATTATTACTATTCTATCCTTCAAGTGTTTTATCGCTATCCAGTTCAATTGAAACATAGATCAAAATCATGTGGTCGAAATGAATTTAAAAAATTAGTAGAGAATTTAGTTAAAGCAAATTTTGAATTAAATAGATTTTCTACCACTCTGACTATAGCTGAGTAAGACATCTTAACCAATATATGATCCAGATCTAAGTTAGGTTAGCACAACTATATTGTGTGCAAACTCAAGACAAACACATCCCACGCCTCCTCCATCTTAAGCCCCTATTCTCTGCTCACTTGTTACTCCTTCCATCTCCTTCTTTCAACTCTGGAATGTCGTAATCATCATCATCTAACGACTCTATCTCCTTCATCCTATCACATGAAGGATTTCCCGCCGAGATTGAGCTGAAACGATTAGCACCATCGAGAGACCTGAGACATAAGAGGAATAAAATATATACATATCCAAAAAAACAACAATAAATAAACAACATACTACAGTAGATTAACCTGAAAAAATGAACAAACCAAGATTTGTGTGAACATAATTTAGATGACCCTGCACCAAATTAAAATAAGACCACTAATCATTAATTACTTTGTGCAGTATAACAATTACATCATCCTATTTGAAATGGTACAGGGTCACCTAAATAGTGGTCTACATGGTAACAGTAAAACTCACGAGACGGATGAAATCTCTCTGTCAATGGCTTCCTTCCAACCCTATACCACATTCATACAGACGGACGGACGGACATACACACAAACAGAACAATAATAAACCTATACAAGCTAGACAAATAAAATTTAATATTGATCTGGTAAAGTATAGTTATCTAGACGTTGCTATAAGGTGGGGTCACACTAGAATCAGTATAAAGAGAGAGGAAGAGAGAAGCATATCTAAATTTTTTTATGCTCAAGTGAGACACCAACTGATTTGAGTACAACTTGCTTGAATACACATTGGTAACATGAAAAGTCCTAACTGGGACTCACAAATTTAAAGAAATAAAAACAAACTATTCTGCATTGGGGGGGGGAGGGAGGGAGGGAACTTGATTGCCAGCTAATATTTCTGAACATAAATTGTATCGACCTATTCAATACCTACCATTAGTTCTCTCTGGGAGCCAACCGAGAAATAGTACGTTCTGACGTGAGGGTTCATGGGGATCAGTTTGAGGGTATACCGGCACTTCCGTAAAATATCATTATCACGACAAATCTCAGTCCTGCATGAGGAAGCAATTACAAAAAGATAAGATATCAGTTTCATTCACTTAATTTCAAATATCATCAACATCTGATAGAACAATTAACTTCATTCCACAAGTAAACTACACATTCAATTTATTACTATAGATAGAAGTTACTGTAGAGATACCATTCCACTGTATCATCTCAGAGAAAATGTGTATTATCTAAACGTGTGTGTGTGTGTGTGTGTGTGTGTGTGTGTGTGTGTGTGTGTGTGTGTGTGTGTGTGTGTGTGTGTGTGTGTGTGTGTGTGTGTGTGTGTGTTCTAATGAAGCATACTTGTAGCCTGATAAGACAAACGAGCCCTTTGCTGTAGTTGCCATCTCATCTTTGAAATAATAGAGACATCCGAGTCTAAGAATCAAGTAACGCTTCTTCCCTATGGTAGCATGAATAATAGGAGGAAAGGTGTGTGTGTGTGAGTGTGTGTGTGTGTGTGAGTGTGTGTGAGAGTGTGAGGTGTGTGAGTGTGTGTGTGTGAGAGAGAGAGAAATACATATAGTTGAATCAATACAGTGGGTTGACAAATACTGTAGATTTATAGTATGTAAATTCCAGTTGATGTTGTTTACCAACTATTTGATTCAATCAATTAAGCCCCAGGCTATAGTATCAATCAGTAGTTGCTTTTGTTTTCACTATCCTTATTTTATCGTTCTGGCCATTTTTCCAGAAAAATAGATCGAAAAGATTCAGACCTTCAAGTAAGGGACTATTTTGATTTTTCATTTGGTGATTTCTATCTTATCAATTTGAGTAGGCAAGTTGAAAATTACTATAATCCTTTCATCTCTCCCCCTACAGACACGAATACAATAAGCAACACAAGGGTTTCTTTTTTTCTTCCCTTCCAATGATTCCTCCAAAGGTGTTTCCCTCTTTCACACAAATACACCTCACTGATTGCTTCTAGATAATTAGTTGTTGTACACACAACAAAAACAACTTCAAATGGGAGTTGCATCAGTGGATACAAATAAATATAAACACTGACTCTCTATATATAATACACAACTCTTCCACTTCTTCGTTGCTCCAGGTTCCAAGTAGGTAGACACTAGGCAGCAAATTATGCCATAGACACTTATGCTCTTATCCCTAGCCCCACAACGTTCCTTTAGCTAGAATAGCAATACAACCCACAAGGAAAAAAAGTTACTTCACGTGACGTAATGCTGCTAACACCTGATCATCCACCATTATTTGCCAAGAATTCCCCTATCAAAAATTGAATAGCCCAGATTCTTCCCCAGCATAGTAATTTGGTAAAGGGTCTTCCAACATTAGACTGTGTAATTGAGGAGTTCAGTCCACTGTAAATAGTAATTGAGACCACACACTCAACCAAACATATATTGTTACCAGCCACATCTTCTTTCCAATCACCCTCCCTCCTCCTCCACACACACACACACAATTAAGACTCACAGCTTTTGTAACTTCCTCCCTGCTTTCGGATCCAGCCGCTATATTTACTCTGGTCGATCAGCTCAGAGGCAGATCCTTGCGTGAGGATAGGTTGCACATACGACAGCAATCTCGGATTCTCAAAGGTTGCTGGTAGTGTCATATTCTTGGGAACTTCACCATAAGAACCAGCCCTCTCCCACGTCATTGAGTTTGGGCCCGCCACTAACCTTGGAGAGCCAATGTGTCTATTTTGTTCCATCGCGTCTTCCAGGATTTTGTTGATGGCCCCCTTGAGAGCTATTAGTTCAGCTGGTTTGTTTATCCAAAGCTTCTGCCGCAAGTCTTGGTCACTGAGTGTGCCCAGCTGGGCTCCAGTGATCTGCATCCGCTCAAAGTTCGGGATGAGTTGGTGAAGATTGAGACTACTGAGCCAGTTGGACACTTCAAAAGTAGACCAGTTCATGTAGTTTGCTGTTGACATTGTCGCACTGTTTTCAGGATGAGGGTAGGGAATAAATTTGCTGTGCTCAAGGTCTTCTGTGGTGTACTCACTGCGTTAGTTCTGTTGCACAGTACTCAGTCTCTATCATATTATAGACCTGAGTAACAACATGTGTGATGTGTAAATTTAAAAAAAAGGCTGTCAAAACATTATCTGTATGTGTTGTGGTTTATTGTATATTGTTCACAGAAAAATAACAGAATTTTTTTTTAAAAATCAGACAGCTCTAAATTATCTCCACTAATGCTCTTGGCAAACACCTCTATCATAGGGGAGGGAGGATGGGGAAACTCCCTCGTTGTGTTTCTAAGCTGGCCATATGAGGCTAAGAAGTGGCTATATAGCAAATTGGTAGACCATACTAAATCAGTGGAGTTTGTCAAAACTATGACCTAACCAAATCTTGCTAAATTTCCTCCTAACTATCATTCATGTGCACTATAGTAGTGGTAGCTGATCTGTTCAGAGTCAATTTCTTAACCACCAACAAGACTAAAAAATGAACTTAAGTATATCGACAGTTTTCCTGATGGTTTAGAAACTAGAGGGAACTTGGACTACTACATGTGGGCCTGCTCAGGTTCACTGGATTGATCACCTTGAAAATGAAACGTTACCTAGACTGTTCATACATGAGTAAAATGCTACATAGACGTTTGGTTCGTCTACTAAAAATATAACCTTATCAATTACAAAAATGGGAATCAAATTTAAATAACGCCAAATAAATTTAAGCCACCAATAAATGATGGAATGCTTATATATAAATAATGAAAGAACAGTTCAAATGTGACTGAACCATTAATAATCCACACATAATAGATATATACTGACCCATGCAGATCTTACACATAGAGGAAGGGAACATACACACATCTGCCAATTAGATGGACATACATGTGGTCTTAAGGATGCACAAATGCACACAGTGAGTACTTGAACCCATTCCTGTGTGAGCGAGGTGGGTGGGTGGGTCCACAACATGGAGCATTTATGCACAGGAAGAGAAGAAATTTACAACATTTGAAGAGTTCATGATACCTTGTAGTAGTCACACACTTCATACACACACTGGATTAGCAGGTACGTTTTGCTTGTGTTATTAAACACACACACACACACACACACACACACACACACACACACACACACACACACACACACACACACACACACACACACACACACACACACACACACACACACACACACACACACACACACACACACACACACACACACAACCCACTTAGATGCACATAGTCAATAGTGTACTACTAGAGAGATCTGATGATCACCTCATTTCCCTTCTTCCCTAATATAATTCCAAGTGTGTGAAGGTGGGTTACTAGACAACATACCAGTAAAATAGCTTTGACAAGCAGGACAAGACCAGTGAACGTAAACACGCAAGACTATACATACACACACAACACCACACACACAGCATTCGCACACACAGCATTCGCACACACAGCATTCACACACACAGCATGTGCACACACAGCATTCGCACACACAGCATGTGCACACACACACACCACACACACAGCATTCGCACACACAACATGTGCACACACACACAACACCACACACACACACAACACCACACACACAGCATTCGCACACACAGCATGTGCACACACACAACACCACACACACAGCATTCGCACACACACAAAGATAAAAACAGACTTGATTATTTTGGAGATGTGATGAGTTTATAAACATTTGAATAATAAGTAAGCAATCTTGTGCAAGCTAGATCAAGCCATATCGTGTACACAACAGCTCTGCACTATCTAATGGACATGAGCAATGTCTAAACATTCAACAAATTTGTGTAACACACAACAACACTGGCTTTAAGGGATGACCTTTGAACTGATGTCCACTACATAAGCACAGTGATTTACATTGCTCCAGCACAGAGTTTAACAGATTGGGCTCTGTCAGATGCAAGAAACATTCCCTTTACCTCCCTCACTCATAAAGATCACATGGGTTGCTTGCCTTCAGAGTGCTGCCTTCAGAGTGTGGCCTGTTTCAAATATGGAAACAGTTGCAGTCAATTCCACTGTTCTATCGATAAACATTCTAAGATGCTCAAACTGGACCACTTCTTTCAACCTCTGACACTGGCACAAAGAATGCTTTATTCTTGATCCTCTCTATCATAGATACAATACCTGCACTGCTACTAGGGAAGATAACATTCTTATAGATTTATGGACTCAATCAGAGCAGTGGAATACTCAAGGGTGTAGCTCACTTTTGATCAATAAAAAAAGGAAAATGAATACAAACAAGGGGGGGGGGGGGGAGGTGGGAAGGGAAACTTCAACCTATATATGTATTAGCAACAAGCCATTAGCCCAATCCAAGACGTGCCTATCATTTGGTTAGCTTGGGGAGAGGGAGGGAGCTGGACTCTGGCTTTGTCTATCAGCCATTATATTCTGAAGCTGTTCTCTGAAACAACTCTTGACTTAAATTTGCAAAGTTTCACTAACAGGACCCCACAGATTATATAATTAATTAATTATTTGTGCCTTCCCAGTTAATAAATTATCTCATTAGTTTGGTTAGTTCATCTAATGTGGGACATAGGTTCACAGTCAAAATACATCTTCCCAATATATTTTGTTAGTATATCAAGCAGTCTGCCTAAACCATGGGGTGGCCCCTGCATACACACTGTGGAGGTCAATGAGCACAAGGAATGGGACAACTTCAAGGTCACAGAAAACCAGAGGCACCAAAAATAGACTAATTATTGAATTCAAGCATTTTATTTATTTACTTACTTTTTTTTTGTTTTGAGTTTCCAAGAAGGATGGCTTATAACTTGGAGCAAAACTCCAAAACCGATCAAGTGAACTAGCCAAGTGTTTACTAGTCCTCAATACAGTTGTTAGGCCAGGTAAAAAAAAAAGGAAAACACACACACACACACACACCCCAACTGGAAAGCACAAATTCGGGAAAGCAGAACACACTCAAGCCCAGTGAATGAACACACGGGTACAGCACACAGAGAGCCCACACAACCACACACACCATGCAAGCACGCATGCACACACACTGAACACACAAAAAAACAAAACAAAAAAAAACACACAGGCACACACAAAACAGTTCAGATAAAAGTTGCTGCAGTGTGGTTAAAAAAAAACACCTGGCCAATTTGTACTTGAAGAGCCTGTAACAAGCAAAGAAAAGTGGGACAAATAAATGACATATTTTGGTGACCGGGGTCTGTACCTCACACATTACATGACATTGAAAAATTGTAAACACACTTCAAATGGTGTTTCAAATGGCACAGAATAAAGTACAGGGGTGTCAACCCATGCTTACCAGACAACTGGGAAGCAAAGCCCAAGGTTAGGGGTAGTGAAATTACTAACATTCTAATGGGGATTTCACATTCTCTTTAAATATTTGAAGTTATAATTATTACATACATACCACAAGTTTCCTCTAATGTATGATAAATCCGTTCTTCATAGAATCCACTGATCATTCCATTTAAATAAATTATCAAGACTTTGGAAGATTTCCCACGGTGGATTTCAGTTCCAATCAAAGCACCAGTATTTCCCACTAAAATAAGGAGTTCAGAATGCCCAATCCAATCTGCAGGTTTTGAAAGATTTTGAAATAGTTAAAACAAAAAAATCACAATGCTTGGATTTACTCCCATTGAAGAAACTACTAAACTTTACAGTAAAACTCAGGTCATAAACAACAAACTTATTAAAGGTCCTAAGATAGTGGAGCTTAGCACTTCGCCAATTAGAGACACAAAAACTCACTATGGCTTTGATCTAAGGAACAACCACCTTAATTCATATAAATTTGGACAACTATGACCTGTAACTATTGAAATTTTTGAAGATAGTGGAGTTTAGTACTTTGTAATTAACGAGACACAAAAATTCACTTTGGTTTTGCTCTACCTGAGGATACTATTGAACCAGAGAGATAAAACATTGGGTAAAATATAAAAAATCAACATAAAGCAAATAAATATTTCAACTATTATGACCTGTAACTATAACAAGGTCCTGAGATAGCAATGCTAGCATTTCTTTTAGTTATGAAACACAAAATTCACTAGGCTTGGATCTACTCACACTGAAGATGCTACTGGCACAGACAGTAAAACCTTGGGCAAAAGCATTAACAACCAATTGGTGCATATAAATTCGCTCTCATTCCTTTTCTGTGGCTAAATTTAAAAAGTGATCTTTTCTAGGACAATAACCTACCAAAATTGTTGTATACAAGCTGTTTATTTTTATCACTGAGTTACAGACCTCTACATGGCAGGTTCATCAAAAAGTCAGGGACTACAATAAGACCATCCTATACACCAATCCATGAGCTTAATAGGTCTAGAACTACGTCTACTACGTAGGGTGGTCTTAAAGATTATAACCCTTAGGTTTTATTTACCAGGTTTAAGTGAAAATGATGAACTGATTCTTCAACTTCAGCAGAACCCAAACGTTAGACACAGCTCTTTCAGACATCTAGTTCAGGAAAACGAACAAGCCCAATGACATCACGTTCGCCAAACTTCGCCTCACCATTCCAACGGAAATGGACGGTGAATATTTTTTAAGGGGGAATTTTCGAAAAATCGCAAATTTTAATATTCCACTCCATTTTAGGTAGGGTGATCCTGTAAAACCGTAGATATGTAGAGCGAAAAGGCCAAGTCGGTAGAAGCGATAGAGCTCCGTTTTCAAAGACCTGCTCCCCGACAGGAGTACTCAGCGCTGCTACTCAATTCTTCGTGGATTTTTTTTTTTTTATACCGTTCTAACTCAGTGAAATCTCTGCACCCCATTTTTGGCCACACACACCATGGCAATGTTCCTAGTTGCCCTTCTTGAAATGAACCCAGTTAGCTGATGCACGGGTAACTCATGAACTACGTGCTGCAAAAAAGACATTCTTTCAGAGTATTGACTCCAGGAACCCCAAAGAATTCTGGAGGGCAATTCAATACCTCAGAAAAATCAATCTTCTATCCCAACACTGTCTGATGGAAATGGGACTGAGTGTAACACTTACCAGGGAAAAGCAGAGATGCTAAATTTATTCTTCTCCACTTGCTTTAACACAACTTGTTCTCCCTTAAAAGCTACAAACATTACTGTCCCTAATCCTGTAAATATTCCTGAAGAGTTTTTATGTGATGAAGAGATCATATGCAACATGGTGCAATGTCTAGATGTATCCAAAGCAAATGATCCAGATGGTACCTCAGCTAAGATGTTAAAGTGCACTGCAGTGAGTATTGCCCCTTCTATTCCTCACATGTTCAACCTGTGCATTAAGATGGAGAAAATTCCTGAGGGTTGGAAATTGTTGGTTATTCTCCCAATTTCAAAGTCCAATTTCGCTTCTGTGTGTGCTAAGTAAAATATTGGAGTGGCATAGTCACTCTCTAATAATCAGGCACCTGGAAGAGAACTATCCACTTTCTGATAGTCAATGGGGATTCAGGTTTGGTCACTCAACTGTTACTGCACTGATCTCTACAATCCATGAGTGGCTTAAATATTTGGAGTCTGGCAAAGATATCTGTGCCATATTTTTTGATTACAGAAAAACCTTTGATAGTATTCCTCATGCACTCTTAATAATAGACTGAAGGAGATTAGTGTACAAACATCCTTGTTGGCTTGGCTGACCAGTTATCTAACACAAAGAAAACAGCAAGTAATAGTTAATAGGATATGTTCAGCTCAAGTTGCAGTTACCTCTGGAGTTCCTCAGGGTTCTGTTTTGAGACCTCTCCTTTTTTCCTATTTACATTAATAATATCTCTGATATGTGCTCATTGTCACCCTTGACCCACTGTGTCCTATATGCTGATGACATTCTACTCTATCGGCCCATCCTGCAGCCTGAAGATTTGTTGCTGTTCAATCTATTATTGCTACCTTAGAGGAGTAATCAGAAGATCACTTCCTGCAACTGAATCAGGCAAAGTGCATATTCATACTCTCTAAAATAAAAATAAAAAAAGATCGCCAATTAGATATGCACAACACTTCACCTTAATGAAATTTTGTTAAAGGAAGTAGAAAAGTATAAGTATCTTGGTGTTTTAATTAATAGAAATCTACCCTGGTCGAACCATATCGCAAAAGTTTGCGAAAAGGCAAGAAAGATAATTGGACTCTTGCACAGACAATTCAGTTAATGCATCTATAGAAAATCTCAAACAGTTGTACTTAGTCTGGTACATCCTCATCTCAGAGTATGCTGCACAACTGTGGGATCCATTCACTCAGAAAGAGATCAGTCATCTAGATTCTGTGCAAAAGTTTGCATTTAAGATGATTACTCACCAATGGGACTTTTAACTATGAGGAACTCATCAGCTTGGTTAATATTCCAAAGTTAAGTGATAGAAGATTACACCTCAAACTTTCTGTAGTCTACAAAATAGTACATGGACTCAGCTATTTTCCAGACAACATATTCCACCTAAATTCATCACATTCCAGCAGGCTTGTCAGAACTGACACTCTTTTCCAATCTTCTGCTCATACAAACTATTTCTATAACTCATTTGTACCAAATAGTGTTGTTGCCTGGAACTCTCTTGATGAGAATCAGGTTTGTGTGTGCAGTCTCTCTTCATACACATTTATCTAATATGTATCATCCATATTTATTTATTCATTTATTTATCTATTTATTTATATTTTTATCTCTCTTGTTTCCCCTCTTCTTTTTTTTTTTTTCTTTTTTGGGGGATTCACGCTGGATTAATTTTGTGCTATTGTGTACCATTTGCAATACAAGAACTCTATTAGCTAATAGTACCCATAACATTTGAGAAGGAATGTCAAGATAATGCTGACACTGCCTATATAGTAATACAAGAAGTAACATTTCATCAATGATAGCTTAATCTTGGTAAAGGTTCAATGAGAAGAATTGGGGGGGGGGGGGGGGGGGGGGGGAAGAAAAAAAGAAAATGAAAAGGGGGGATGATGGAAGGAAAAATGGGTGGGGGAAGAAGAAAAGAAGGGGGAAGAAGAAAAGAAGGGGAAAAAGGGGGAAGTTGAAAGAGGAAGGAGAAATTTAAAGAAAAAGTTGGTGCTTAAAAAACAACAACAGGCAATTCAGTGATTATGGTAAAGGAACACACACACCCACACCAGCTCGCCTGGTCAACAAATCTTCAATAATAAGGTAGGTAAAGGATCTGGCTACACCGAGACTTCCCTGGAGCTTGCGGGCCATAACTCGTTAGTAAATTGAACAAGTTCGTACCGGGAGCCTGCAAGAGAACCCGTAGGGAAGAACAACCTTTAAAAAAATAATAAACCGTGGGCAGATTTCCAGAGTGAATCCTCATCACCTGATAATCCATTTGATCGTAACTTCAAGAATGTCAGAACCGCTAGAAAAGAAAGCAAAGCTGTCAGTGATTTTAGGGTACTGGAACATTAGAGGACTTGCTCAACCAATTCGTCTTCTACTGAAGTATTCAGGCACTGACTTTGATGATAAAAGATACACTCAAGGAGATGGACCTGATTTCTCAAGGGAGGAGTGGACATCAGTGAAAAGTACTCTTGGCCTGGACTTTCCTAATTTGCCTTACCTTATTGATGGAGACCTCAAGATAACGCAGTGCAACAGCATTTTAGCTTATATTGGCCGAAAGAATAAATTAGGTGGCAACACAGAATCTGAAATGGCTACTGTTGACATGCTTGCCAACGTTATTATGGATTTCAGGGGTGGATTTGTCAAGCTTTGCTACAACTCAAACATGGAGTCCATGAAGAAGGACTACATCACTAAAGCTAGAAACCACATGAAGGCGTTTTCGGATTATCTTGGAGAAAGGAACTGGATTACTGGAGCTGAAATAACTTATGCTGATTTCCATTTGTATGAAATGCTGGATCAACACAAGCTTTTGGAGGCATCTCTCTTTGATGGTCTTGACAACTTGAAGGCTTACATGCAACGTTTCGAGAGTCTTCCTGCAATCAAAGAATACATGTCATCTGCTGAATTCTTGTCTTGGCCACTTAACAATAAAGTTGCAGCATGGGGAAAATAGACAGTGAAATATTGTATGCAACTAGGTAATCGGACTTGTGTTGTAGTTTAGTAAATATTCATAGGTTTAGTCGTTTATTCTTAGATGTACTAACCGAAATATATAACTTATCTTCCTGTAATCCATGGGCTTAATCACAGGGAATATTTTGAAACAAATCTATTTTTTGTGGTTTGCACAAAAATATTCTTTGGTTACATAATGCCCTTATTTGACAAACTAGTAAATTCTGGGATATTTTGGGTCTATCTTCAGGATGGTTGAGGGGTAAAATATCATAACAGTGTTTTCCCCCTTCCCTCAAAACTATATTTATTTTGATGGAGAGACAAATTAGCCTTGAACATCATTGCATCCTGCAGTTTTACGTTGAAGTTGATAGTATCTTTATGCCCTGCCTTATTTTCAAAGTTGAAGTGACTAATATACTATACTCCAAATGCTGAATGGTTGCCAACATTGGTGATTGTCCCAGTTAACTGAGACCCAGAGAAGACTGTGCATGGGCAAAACTATAGAAACTCAGAATAAACTGGACACTGGTGATTTTCAGTCCTCTAACCAGAATTATCTGAACTCCACTTGATCTTTTCAGTGTCTATACACCCACTAAATTGGGTGACATATCTACTAAGGTCAACACCCACTTAATCAGATCATGTCACCAAGAGAGGGATTTTTTTTTTGTATGTCAAAGGTCGTATTGTTTGCTTGCTTTTTCTTGTGTATGACTGCCAGTCTAGATATTTTATTGTTAAGGCAGTTATAGGTAAATCAAGTATATTAAACACACCATTACTTCATCTATAGCGTTCAGAGATACTGGGGTGTTCTTTATCCAACCTTTGTGGTGAAAGTATCTATGTATATTTGGTCTTCCTCATGAAACAAAAAAAAAGAGAAAGAAACAACAATCCTGTTCCAATGCAGCCATTAATTGATGGTAATAACTTTGTACCACTAAATGTACCTCTGACAACCACCAACATGGGAATGAGAAACCACAAATATCCAGTAACACTTTCTTCTGTATGGTACCACTTCCTGTTAGCACTTGTATTATCATTAATTGGTATTAAACTTCTAAGATAAAAAGGAAGGGGAAAAAAAAGAAGACATACTTAAATAGGGGCTGAAAAGGGGGGGGGAGGAACAAACAAGAGTGTTTGAAGGATATTTTTAAAAGAAAGATACAGAAAGAAAAAACTTCACTTTTGAGAAATTCTAACCATGAACCATTATGAATGACACCAACTTAATTTTTTCATTAATCCTCTCGTTTGGTTGTAATCCTGTCAATCCGAACAGTCTTGTGAAAATCTCTGAACAAGTATGGTTACAAAATCTACCAGTGGCCAGAACTCCAATGAACATGAACTCTTCACCTTGACCACATTTATGTGATTCCTAACATCAGAAATATATTAAAATGTTGACATGCCTACTCCCATCATGGCAGTATAATGCCATATGTACTATTAATGAAGGAAATTGAAGTGGGCGTAAAGGTCATCTTAGTATTAATAACTCATCAAATCATACATTCACAGGGACATAGGGCTCATGGGTAGGACTTAATAAGCTATTATTTTCTATAGTATTCTATTCTTGTGTTATCAAGAATTCCACCTATTATTCCTCTTCAATCATCCACTCACTATTACCTGTGGCACACGGATCTAGGAACACTTGAAATGGGGGGGCAAGATACATCCGCAAGTTTTGCTCAAGAATAGATAATTAATTAATAGCTTACAATTTGGAAACACCAAACATTGTCATTAAGACTAATTGGTTACAACTAAAGCTTTTATTGTATGGAACACAAGAAAATGTTTTACCATATAGAAACCCAAAAGTTTTAAATCTTACCACAACTTTATCCACATCTTAAGTGGTCTAAACAGTTATTTTGTCTGGTCTAAAACATTACTTCCCAATAAATATTACGGTAATTATTTGCCACAGGTCTTAGTGTGGGACTGCTTTCGTTCTTTTACTAACAAATGTTTTACCCATTCTTTCTTGCTATCATTGAATAATCCCTTTCCATGAAAGTTTGAACAAGTGAAACTGCCTGTATGCATGTGTAAACTCAGTTTATGAACCTATTAAATTACCAAATACAAGCATTTCCCTTCTTTTAATTATATTTTCCTATTCATAGCTAAATAAATTTTTCTAAAAGGCACAATCAATTAATGATGTTATCATTTTAAAATATTCGATTATGATCAATTATTTTAATGTAACATCACAGAAATTGAATAATCTGGCGAAGATTCTTGTTGAGAACAAAGGAGTTTATTCAAATGGGGGAAGGGGGACCTGCTGCTGATAGCTACACAAGTAATACTAGCTTGAAAGTATTAGATCAGTTCTGAAGATAAGTGCTATGTGACTTCCACCATGATATAGGGTCTAGTCTGCTTCACTACATACATATCCAAAAGCTGCCAGATACACAACTAGTTCAGATTTGATACCATCCATAAGTGATGTTGAATCGAAGATGGTAAAAGCATGTAACGAATCAATGTCTGTAGCAGTGGGTTGGAGGACATTACACTTAGATGGCAAAGAGTGTCATCTAAGAAAGAAGTATTGGGCAGCTCTGAAAGTAAGTAAAGCAACTTTGAGGTCTCCATCAAACTTATCCTAAAAAAAATAAACAACAAACTATTCTATTAATCTATTGGCAAGCCAATTATTCTATCACAATTCTTGTTTGATTTGATTACCTATTCTCAGAACAATGCTAATCTATTAGGTCCTAGTCATAAGCATAGACCAGCTTTGTCAACACATAGAAAATAAATCAATATTGGAAGTTTTTTTTATTTTTAAATCTTTATTATTATTTTTTATTTTATTTATTTATTTATTATTATTATTATTATTATTATTATTATTATTATTATTATTATTATTATTATTATTATTATTATTTTTAGGATTTCTGTTTGATGGCATTTTGAACCTGCAAGTAGAAGCCTTTCAATTTTCCAATAGTGGAAATTCATGCCCTGCAGGACTGAATCATTGCTGTGAAAATTGCTGCTACACTCCCATTCCATAAAAAGAAGAAGAAGAAGAAAGAGCTGAATTCAAAGCATTGGTGTTAATTACGCTTGGGTAGGATCACAAGCTCACAACCTCGTGGTCAACCCGGCCGCAAACCGCATACTCAATTATAGGGGCGAGGCTTGTCCCACCGGCGGGTTCGGGTCGTTATATATGCCAGTTTGTGGGTTGCGCATGCCCATTTTTTCAAATATATATATATATATATTTTTTGGTGGGATTCTGTGAAGCAGGTAGGAACAATGGAGCGAATAGGGAAAATTAGGAGGGTTGGGAACGCTCCTCCAGAGAAGAATATACAAGTAGTAATACGCTGTAGGTAAGAGTTTATAAACGTGAAAATAATTGAACATAAAATAGGATGGAAGCACATTACACTCTTTTAAATTTGCCAGGCCAAGGAGTTCATTGGAGAAGAAATCAAACTCCCCGATTGTGGTGAAATGCGATGGAAGCAAGGGGGAAGTCATGGTTAAACAGAAGGAGGCAGGAGTGACCAAAGCATTTACTTTTGATAAAGTATTTGGTCCACAGTGTACCCAAATCACTGTCTACAAAGAAGTGGTGTTTCCAATTATAGAAGAAGTACTGCTTGGATACAACTGCACTGTTTTTGCGTATGTTATCCTATTGCAACCTTTTATTCACCATGTGCAATATCATTTTTATGTGCATATTTGTAACCACACCCATGTAAACAAATACAAACCGATATGGCCTAAACGTATTAGGTGTAAATGAATACAGTTTGTTACGAGAGCTTGGCAATGCCTCTATTCCTTGCCCAAGCTCTAATCTAGGTTTTATTTGTATTTTGATCACTTTATATTGGTTTGTGTGGGTTTGATGTCAGTTAAATGTTGGCATGACGGAAAAACATGTTAATATAACTAGTAAAGTAGCTATCCTATGGAGTGGAGTGTGGCCATTAGCACAATGCTTGGTGTTAGAAAGAGGATAGGAAGAATATGGTATGTACAACATATGGAAGGTATTGCTTGGTTAATTTGCTTATCATGACCTTACTTTGAGTGTGTTTACATGTTGTGGTTTGTTGTCCGACACATAATGCTACTTGGTGGTTAGTGGGTGTTCATGCATCAATATTGAACGATTACCCAGAAAACAAACAAATATAATGGAAAGAAATCTGGAGAGAAAAAAGAAAGATATTAATGGATGGACCACAAATTTACTAGCCTAAAACAGTCCAGGGATGTGGTAAACAACCCCTGAAAATTGAGCATGATCAATCTAGTGTTTCTGGAGGAGATAGTGGGTATGCACAGGGATGGACAGACAGGTCATGAATTATAGCAAGGATTGCACGTTTATTTTTCACAGGCTTGACCCATTTATACTTGGTGTTTAATATAGAAATGGAAGGGAAAAAAATTTGAGAAAAGAAAGTACATGCTTACTGCCATGTTGTGTGACACTCTAGATACGGGCAGACAGGCACTGGGAAAACTTACACTATGGAGGGAGAAAGGAGTTCAAATGGAGCCATCTCATGGGAAGAGGTGAGAAAATGGACTTTTTTTGTGCCAAATTTCCTTGCCTGAGGCTCAGAAGAAAACTGCACCATGTAAGTAACTCACCATCATGATGCGAATCTTTGTTTTATTTTTCTTGGCAGGACCCTCTAGCTGGTATCATCCCACGTTCCCTACACCAGCTGTTCGAGATCCTTGACAACGAAATACAAGAATACTCAGTCCGTGTGTCTTTTCTGGAACTGTACAACGAGGAGCTATTCGACCTGCTGAGCACTGGAATGGACAATTCCAAGCTCAGGATCTTTGAAGACTCCACAAGAAAGGTGAGTCCATTGGATGTAGAGAGGAATGATGGCTTCCAGATTAACATTGACCATTGCAAAGAAGAAGGGGGGAAAAACGGTTCTTACTCTCAACCTTATATGAATCAACTTTGGTTTCTTATTAAATATTCTGTAGTACCTCACATGAATTGATTGAGTACTCATGCTACGGTGATGATCGAAGTTGGTTGTAAGATGCTGTTCAGATTTATGAACTTGTCACTGTTTCTTCCATCATGTGTGTCTTTTCCCCAGGGTTCTGTGGTTATCCAAGGTCTGGAGGAATTGGCAGTGAATAACAAGAATGAGGTCTACTCTATCTTGGAGAGGGGGGCAGCTAGACGGAAGACTGCTGCCACACTGCTCAACGCTAGCTCCTCCAGGTCACACTCTGTGTTCTCGGTCACTGTTCACATGAAGGAGAGCTCTATGGACGGAGAAGATATGCTCAAGACAGGCAAACTCAACCTGGTGAGCCAAAGGTCGTTATGGTTTACTCACTCACTCACTCACTCAGCACAAAGGATGAAATCATTCACGTGATGATCTCGTGATGTGAGGAAGCTCCACACCAATTGTATATCCTTGCATTGTGTCTGCTGAAATTATTTTTATTTATCCTTTGGGCAATCTCTCTATTTTACTAGGTATGAGGCAGAGGGTGGATACAACACCAGTTTGTTTCCTCTGAGCTAATTTTATTCAATGAATCATGTACACAGAAATGGTGTTCATATTCTTACAATCACCTAATCATAAACGAAAGTAGACTTAAACAGCGTAGAGAGTGAAGCCACAGATCTGCTTAAAAATAAATGTAGTTGACTATATTTCATGGTCTAGTTCACATTGATTAGCATTTTCCTCTAGGCTCAGTTCGTAAATCGATCGAAATTGTATGCTAAGTCACTTGTTAGTTAGAAGTATACATTTTACGAGTGACAATGGTAATCAACCGGGAGCTTTTGTGTGTCGTCTGGATTGTTTATCTGTTGTGTTGCAAACTGGTAAACACAGTGATAACAGCGTGTATTTTTATTATGGAAAGGGATGACAATGTGGAATAAAAGTTACAATCATTATCAAGTTCATGTGCCTCAATGACTATGTAGGTGTCCCTTGAAATGGAGCAACAGTGCACATCTGCTCCATGAAATGTAACCACCTGTATGCATTTGCACAGGTGGACTTGGCTGGCAGTGAGAATATTGGAAGGTCAGGAGCGGTGGACAAGAGGGCCAGGGAGGCAGGCAACATTAACCAGAGTCTCCTTACCTTGGGCAGAGTCATTACTGCCCTGGTGGAGAGGGGTCCTCACGTTCCCTACAGGTGAGCTAGTGTGTATGGCAGGGGGTATACAATAATAGTCCTATTAGGAGGGTCCACAGGTTTTTAAATGGCAGCCAGCAAAAACTATTTTTCATTCTTTCTTCTTTCCCTTTTCTTTTCTCTATTACAATAATGTTCAATTTGGCCAATCATAATATAAATTCCATTTAGAATGATCAGTTTTGCAAGATCAAGCACTCATTCATTAAAGAAATGTATTATTTGTGCTTTAGGGAGAGCAAGTTGACCCGTATCCTGCAAGACTCACTGGGCGGCCGTACGAAGACCTCCATCATTGCCACGGTCTGTCCTTCTCAGAGCAACATAGAGGAGACACTCTCTACTCTGGACTACGCAAACAGAGCCAAGAACATCACCAACAGACCAGAGATCAACCAGAAACTCTCCAAGAAGGCACTCATCAAGGTTTGTCTGTGTTACATTTGAGGAAGTCGAGTGTGTGCTCTCTTATGTGTCAATCTGGTTTGCCTCAACTAGTGATAATTAAATGCAATGTCATTCTGACTGATATTCATCAGCTGTCAATATACTGGGTTTGTCATACTGTCTTTAAATGCACATTTGGCATTTAAGCATGCATGCCCTATATTGTGTACACGTGTGTAAAACATGAAGCAGCATCAGTGGCACAATTAAATTAGCTTTCTTCACAGAATTTAAGTGAACCCTGATCTACCCATATTCAAAGGCCAGGTCAAAGGTTCTATAGTATTTGCTGATTTACTGAGCAGGTTATCTATCTGTGGAGGATTTGCACACACTTTGGTGACTTAGGTGTGTAAATCATCTCAAACGATTGTATGTGATCTCTGAATGAAAGTCAACACAACACAGCGTCTTTTGCAAGGTGACACCAGCAACCATATTCTTGCTTGTTTAATGACTCTACCTTTAACTTGATTGCTACGATGTGTAGAGCAAATTTACCCCTCCATGCAAGCACAGTCTCTCTCTCTTTCAATTACTGTTCTTAAACTTCAGCAGTACTCTTAGCTGAACTGTTCAAAGAATGCTGTCATTCTTCTAGTATGCCATAAACGTTGTACTTATATTTTTGAATCTTAACTAGCTTCATAGCTTGCTTAAATTCCTTGTTGCTTGCTGTAACTGAATACTTGAAGTGACATGTTTACTCATGTTGGCCAGAAACCATGTTTATGAGGGAGATGAATTGTGTTTGTTTTTTTCTTTATTTTCTGTTTTTGTCATACAATTACAAAACGTTAGCTGTTTTTCTTTTATTGTTGTGCATTTTTATAAAATATCTGTGCAAGTCCACAGTTAAAAGTCTTCAATCCGACAAATCCAGGTGCTTTGTCTGGAGTGTTTTACTAGGTTTAGCTACCTGAAGAAGAGTGTAGTAAACTTGGAGAGTCCCAACATTTTTCTTCTTTATAATTTTTTTCTTTCCCCCTCCCCAACATGCAAATTTTCTAAACGAAGTTTGTACCACAATCAAAAAATAATTAGTACATCTGATTTAAATTGGTACAGGGTCTTTGACTGTTTTGTCTACATGGGTGTAGTTGTGTTTTTATTATTTGTTCATAGATCAATCTAATTAGTTGTTTGTTTTAAAAAGAATTCTTTTGCTATTGTATAATTTACATTCATATGGAAGTTGTTTTTTTTTTCTGTGTATCATCGAAGATCTGACACTGAACAAGAGGAACAACAAGTAGTTGTGTTTTTGTTGTTGTTTTTTTCTCCCAGTTTGCATACACATAACTAGAGTACATGAAAGAAATCAAAAGGCAGATATATATCCATGGCCCATTGTTGGCAGCTATCTACATTTATCATTGGAGGGTGCGAAAATACTATATATATATATATATATATATATATATATATACACTTCTTTTTTTTTTCCCCCCCCCCTTTTTTTGTCCTAGTTATGTTTGTCAGACTTTGTTTGCATGTGATTTGCCTGCCTTCGTTGTTGCAGGAGTACACAGAGGAGATTGAGAGGCTGAAAAAGGACTTGTTTGCAGCTCGTGAGAAGAATGGTGTTTTCTTGTCCTCTGAAAACTTCGTTGGCATGGAGAACAAGATCAGCAGTCAGAAGGACCTAATTAAGGAACTGATGGATAAAATCAAGGCCAATGTAGATGAGATAGGAAAGGTAACTACATGCCTTTGTGTATGTGCGTGCGTGTGTATCAAGTGCAAGTGTAAATTCAGGGTGAAGCTGTATGGTGATTGTGCAATGTATAGGCATTTGGGGTGATGCATGAATCCTATTCAACACAAGGTAATGAATGGCTTCATGTATTGCTAACATTTGTTTATGCATGTGATTAAGGGAATGTAGGAGGCCTAATCCCTTATTGTGGGTTTGTGGATCTATTGCCTGCCCTGTCTGCTGAGGGTGGTAGTTTCATTTTTAAGTCCTTTTCACCTTACAAATGGGTTTCTACCTCTCTCCAGCAACACCCGGTTTCAAACGTTTTCTTGCATCCACACTAGCATAGTGCTGAACCCGCTCCACATCATCTGCATGGGCTGAATAATTGGCTGGGCTGAATAATTGGTTTTCCTCTACCTCATAGAAACGGGATATTTTATTTTCTCGAGTGCTACTTTGTTCTGTCTTCCCTCTACAATGGCATCGCACAAATGGGGTATAGAGAGAAGGGATAGAGCTGTTGTAGCTAAACTCCTAATAGTGCACATCAACAGTAAAGCCACAGGAATATTAAATATATCTGAGCCGCTTGAAGCCTTCCCTTATGAAGGTTTCAGGTAAAATTGGATGGAACTAGGGATGAAACCGGGTGTAGTGTGGACGCGTGGAACCCGTTCCAGACATGGGTGAAACCGGTTTTAGTGTGCAGTGTGGACAGGGTTTAAGAAGATACATTATAATTCTTAGTCAGTGTTCTACTTCCGGAGGTGGACAGGCATCTTGGTATAAGTTTCCTGATGTATGTGCATGTAGGTTCTGATAGCACCAGTAGGTAGCCAGCGCAGTTGTGCATTGTGGATCATGGATAATCTGCCTTTTCTGGCTGAACCTTTCTCTTCAATGTGTCAACCAATCCTTATTGTTTTACAAAAATAATGACGTAGCCGTGAACTATCTATTGCAAGAGGTGCGTGAAAGTTCATGTACTTTTCATGCGAAAAATAAACCAAAGCTCCACAGAAAAATAATAGAAATGTGTTTTCGTGTGCAAATAGCAGGAATTATTTGCTGAGTCGTCTGCCCCTTCCTTCTGGTAGTACTTACACTATTGAGAGTGCTCTCTACTGTGCTATGTGACGCACTGGATAACTGGAGTTAAGATTGACAAAATGGT
Organism: Lycopodina hypogea; assembly: GCA_963969325.1. Lineage (NCBI taxonomy): Eukaryota > Metazoa > Porifera > Demospongiae > Poecilosclerida > Cladorhizidae > Lycopodina > Lycopodina hypogea. Next base: position 15,201,694 of record OZ017781.1, read on the forward strand.
CAAGGATAACATATCCCTACCAACCCCTGTCATTCCCAAGATCTGTTTCGGTTGTCTTAAAACTGATGCACTACTCTGAAGTACAAATAGTCGACTTTTCCTGTCTCAATTGAGCATTTGCTCTTCATATGTGTTGATGGTTGGAGGAATATGGCCATTGCTTAGCCAGGAGTGACACTGTTCTGCTATAGGTCTAGTATGGTAGAGTCTAGTATGGCAGAGGAGATAGGTTGCTTAGAAGCTTGATGCTGTAGCCCACCCATCATGGAGCACCTGTAGCTGATGTGATAGTGGTGAATTATGACAGACAGTGTTGGTAATGGTAAAATTGCTAGCACTGATGTGATTCATTTTGAGCTTCATGCTAGATTACAATTTTTGTCTCATTAGCTGATGAACTTGTTCACGGAGTCTCAGCAAGCACTGGAGGAACGGAGCTCTCAGCTCAAAGTGGTGAGCAGCGACCTTGTATTCACACAGGAGGCTCTCACTGTCACCCACAAGGAAGCTGAACAGGTGAGGTGGGAGGAGGGAGAATGTCTTGTGCATGTCACGTGATGATATCATTTTCACTGCTCTAACATGATAGAAGCTGCCATGTGTGTTGATAATAATTGTTTTTAAGAATGTTGTGTGGGGTGGGTGGGGTTGTATTTGTGTTACATATTCACAGCATATATTATTGTGTGTCCAGCTCCTGGGTGTGGTTCAGGAGAGTGTCAGTGATGTACAAGGTCTCCATTCCAAACTGGACCGGAAAACCAATGTGGAAGACAGTAACTTGAGCACTGCGTCACGGTTTCAGTCTCACCTCCACTTTGACCTGGATGCCCTTCAGTGCAGCATGGCCGACTATTCAGAATCACAGCAGCAGACCTGCAAACGACTCTCAAGCAATATAGGTGGGGGTGGCACCAGTGTGCTTTATCTTTGAGCTGCTGTTGTGTGTTAGCCCTAATGAGGGAAGGAACTAATCTTGTCTGCACAACCTTTCCAACCATACCCTTTTGGTTGCTTTACGATTTAAATACAAAAGGACTTCAAATGAGTGTGTACTTGTTACACATTCGTTCATTTGTTGTTTCAGCAATGGGGAGCTGGAATGACCCAGATTTTAAAATGGCAGTGATAAATGTTTAAAATCCAATGCTTTCTTCCTCTTAAACTCGAATCTGTGCTTTTTGTAGCTACATGATATATTTTTTCCATAAGTAATCTAAAGAGTGCCTCTTCTCTAAGGTGGTGGAGAGTGGTATGAAAATTCAGTGTTTTTCTTTCTGTGTCTGTTCTTGACCACACGTGAGCCGCTCACTGCTAGTACATGATAATGATAGTAAGAGTTATATATTGTAGTAGGCAAAATACCCATCTGCACTGCATTGGAATTTTTTTTTTTTTTTTTTTTTTTTTTTTTTTTTTCCCGTACTTCCTACGCATGCAGTTCCTGAGGGAATGGGTCTAATTTTCTTGATGAGAGCTTTTGTCTGCTTGTAAGTTTATCCACTCTCTATATTCTATTTTGATCACATCCTCTATATAAGCCACACCTTACTAATAGGGTGTGCATTTAACCCGATTTGTTCACTAGCCAAGCCATACCCTCTGGTGACTTGTGCTGACGTAAACATTGCTGACTATTTGGCTTAGCAGTTGTAGTACAGACTCACAAAAATGTTTTGTGAAGGGGATCCTAATAATTCTCAGTGGTGTAGTGGGTAATTGCTCTGAAGCAGAAAATTCCAAGATCTTAATGCAAAGCACAGTTACCCATCACTCTCTTAGTACAAAGACTGCAGTTGACATTCTGCCACCAAAACAAGCTTGAAATGTATTGAGCTTACCCACTCGCATATTTGCAAATTTTCCATATTTAGCGTATCTGAGGAAGTGTCATAAGAAGAAAAAAGGGGAGAGGGGGAAAAACAACTGGAAACCAGGGATTGAACTGGGGACCTTCGCATTGGAAAATCTGACAAGTGTCACAAGAACAACAGCAACTACAGCACAGTAACTTTAAGACCCTGTGCACTCCTGGAGCTCACGGATAAAAACACCTTCCCTCTCCATGCATTACTAGCAACAAAAAAAACTGGTTGATCTCCTGGAATAACAAACCTTTTCAGTTTGCTTAATGTATTAGCTATTAAAGGAGCTGTTTGTTTGTTATTTGTTTGTTTTTTCAAACAAAAGGGAATAAGAAAATTGAAAGAGAAATGGGAAAGATAAAGGGGGAATCCCAGTCCAGAATATTACCCACTGACTTTAAGCTTAGGAGATCTGTACTTAATCGAGTGGCCATGGTTTCTTATGCTTATTTTGTATATGGAAAGATTTGAATTTCTTTTCTTCTTTTTTTTTCTTCTTCTTTTGTCAAAATGTATTCCCCAAGATGGAACTTAATTTATGCACACCCAATGCTGCCCCAAACAGACTATAAAAATTTCATGGTGATTGGAATTTCCCTCTGGGAGAAGTAGTATTACGGGCAGACACTTGCAAGCTATAAGTATAGTGAGATTTTTAAAATTATTTTTTAAAATTTATTTTTAAATTTAATCGTTTATTGATATATTTATTTTCAACTAATGACTTGGATTGACCCAAGGAAAAGATATTAATAAAGAAGCATGACTATAAGTTGGTAAACCCTTTCCAATTCCAATTATGCGTACTGATTTTTGGTGCGGACTGCATCTGGTTTCTATTGGTAAATGGTCATTTATCTTGTGGTCTGTATTAGTACAACTCTATTTCCTTATATTAATAGTATCCCCACCTATCCAATTGATTAATGTTGCTAGCTCAAAAGTTGGGTGGGGGGGGGGGGGGTGCATTTGTATGTTTGTTTGTTTTTCTTTCCTGGTAGAATATGCAAGCATATCAATTTCTGTCCAGACACTTTAACCCAATAGAGTGGTTACAACATAATTTTTTAAAATGTAAAGGGAGAACCCAAGAATAAAACTTGACACCCCCCCCCACATTTTCCCTTCTTCTCACTTTTCCTTTTGTACTTGTGAAAGCCGATACATAATATGATGGAAGTGTGAAACTTGGAGGGGGGGGGGGATTAGGGATATGTCCCCATAGTTATCCATTGTATCAGAAATATACCACTTTAATGGAGGGTGGGTATGCAATAGGCTCTTTTATTCTTTATATGCATATAAAAGGAGTGTATTTATCATGCAGTGTGTTTGTACTCTGTGATGTGCACAGAGTGCTGGGCTAGAGAGTCCTCCAGTGAGGTTGGTGTCATCAAGGAGTCCGTGGGGACCCTGCTGACCTGTCTTGAGCAGTTCATCAAGTCTGAGCAGGCTACATCACAGGTACTTACTTACCTACCTACCAACCTACTTAATGACTGCTGTACACTGCATCTTACCTCCCTGCATTCATACGCTGATACATGCATGGTAGTGGTTTGCTACTACGAAGTGATTAACACCATTTATATTACCAGAAAAATATAGCAACTCTCACCAAGGACGTCACAGAGATGAAGGATTGTTCTTTTGCATTTAAGGTAGTGAATAATGTGTAACTGGACCATCAAGCCAGTGCTGATAACTTTTGTCTTACTTGTAATGTTTCTCCTCTCTCTACCTCACTTACTTTGCCGGGTGATGCTGTGGCGTGCAGGAATGCATGGAGAAGCACACCTCTTCCGTGATGGCTGACATCCTGAGCCCCCAGCTGCAACACCTGAATGCCCTTGTCTCCAGACATCAAACCACCATACAGAAAGCTACCATCGTCCACCAAGCTCAAGTTAGCATCTTTGTTGTTTGTATAAAGCAAAGTTGAGCAAGTGTTGATAGCATTCCTTTGTTTGTATCTAGTCTTTTAACTTTTGGTAATTGGTTATCTGTATTTTTGTTTGTTTTTTTGTTTTGTTTTGTTTTTTTTTAATTTTTTACTGATATTCTTTCCTATCATGAATTTAGTTGTCAGCACAGAGTGAATCCACAACCAAATTTGTTAAGAAGCAAAGAATGTTGCTGGCCTCGCTGTCTAGCCGACTGAGTGAGCAAAATGCCAAACAGGTCAGCATACTGTTTGCCCACTGGATCTGTGACCCATTCAGCTTCTAGTTTAGACCATACCTTAGCTTGCACCTACAGCAACACCAACCAGTACAGGGCAGGCAAGGAAGTGTTCATGCTAGCAGTTTACTCAGTGTACCACATCCAGCTCAGTACATTATTATCACACAAGATTGTGTGATAAAGACTATTATTTTGTTGCAGGTTGCAGAGGCTGCTAGCTACAAACAGGATTTGAACCAAGTGGTTCTGGAACAACTTTCCTCCACTCAAGTAATGCTTAGAGTTGTCTCGAGGTGTATGTGGTTTAAATCTTAGTATATTCATTGCAGAAAATACAGCAGGATTGGCAGGCTGCAATGGAGCTGCATCAGGCAGCACTGGAGCTTCAGCAGAAGGAGCTAGCCAATACTCTCAGGCAGGTAAGTGCAAGTGCACTTGTAGATAATAGCTAGGTACACTGACATGTAGCAAGAGAGCCCTGCTCCATTGGTGGTTGTGCACATATCTTCATAAACCTTTCTGTCCCTCATGCAACCAGTTATCTCTCCATAGTAGGTAAACAGTCATGAAAACAGGCCCTCCCCCACCCATGCCACCATTGTTGCTTGTGGAATCAATTTGTAGTGCTACGGTAGGTGATGTATAGCACCTACACATGGCAATTCCAACTCTTCTGATTTACTGGTGAGTGTTGTCACTAGACTCACCTTCACAATCCACAAACATGACTAAAGAAACAGCAATCCGTTTAGATGTAATCATAATGCAAAAGATGATGTTTTTGTTTTTTAGCATAGTTCTAATGACATGTACTGTCATGCACATCTTTGAAATAGTTGTGATGCTTGAGCCTTACCTGTTGGAGCAACTAAAAAGGCGTAGGAAGTGATTTCCAGCTGACTCTTTTTGTTCTGTTGATTACTGTCAAGTAACTAATTGGCTTGAAGCATTAATTGGTGGGTGTTTTGTGATTATTACAGTCCTGCTTTTCACTTTCGATGAACACTAATTAACAGGCAGTTCTTTCTCTGGTAAATATTATTTCCTTGACTAAAATAATTTGCTGTCACCTGCACGGAAGCATTACAATCAACAGATTGATATTGTTTCTGGTAATTACCATTCACAGCCATCCATCTGGTTGTCTATCCCTTAGTATTTGTTCTTGTTTTCTTCCTCCCAGGCTGCTCGTAACAGTGAGTTAGCCTCAGTGTCTCGCCAGGCGGATGTTGAGTCCCTGCAGAAGTCCCTGCATGTCATATCATGTGAGATGGAACAGTACGACACTTCCGCCTGTTCGGCCATGAGAAACACCTCCAACAGCATGGATGTCATGCTTGCACAGGCAAGAATAATGCATAAATTGTGCTGTGACGTGTCACAGGAGTGTGAGTGAGGCTGTTGTGGGGTGTCTATGGGTGGGTGGGTAAATGGGTGATGTGTTATGATGTGAGAGTGTTCTGTGTGTGTGATGTCCAGCATGAAGACATGACAAGATTGCAGGAAGAAGAAGGGGAAGGTGTGAGCAGGTCGCTAGTGGAGAACTTCAGTTCCATGAACAAGGTATGTACACTTAGGATGTTTGCTGCTGTCAATAGTTAACGCTGATGTGGTCCCAGCTCATGTTGACCCCACTGAACCTTTCTGCGCACACGCTTGTTATTTGTAATGTGTTGTGTCCTTCCTCTGCATATCCTGTGCATGGTTCTGTGTTGGTGTCAGTGATGATGTATACTTTATCACTTAGATCACTGGGAAACATGTGGAAGAAACAGCAAAACAATGTGCAGCTGTTTCTAGCCAACTGACTCTCAATGCTGAACAACAACAATGCTCTCAGCAGGTAAATAAGATGACTGCACAACTTTTCACCCACACTACCTTATTCTTGTCAACTCTCATATGATCCAACTTTTGCTTGTTGATTTGGAAAATGTCCAATGCTTTGTCTATTCCATGTGGTAGGAGCTCAAAACTATGGTTGAAATACATATAGCTGCTCAATAGCCAAGAAGATAAGGAGTCGGCAGGTGGCTCTTGCTTTTCCCCTGATGCTAATAGTGTACGCATCTGCCATGCAACCAGTGCTTACTTCTACTGCATGGCGTGAAGCAAGGCTCTCTCACACTCCATCCCTCTATGGTCTGTTTCCTGTCTTAAACAAAGCAGTGGACTAACAATTCACCACTCACTCTTTGATTTCCATTCTCCATATGTACCTCTTGACTGTCTATCAAGTTAACATACATACAGGAGAAGAAAGGATTGTTTTCTTATGCAGTGCACAAAATTATTGATAAAATATGCAGGCATAAGCATCGCTGGGACATGTGACATAATTATATAAATTTCCTATATCACTAGCTAATAGACTGATGCTGTCATGGTCATTTGGTGACCCATTGATTGCATTGTGTGCCAGTGTTAGTTAAACCTTAGTCACAACAGCAGCTTTGCTCATCTCAAATGGTCCACCATGCAAATTAGTCCACAAACTTTCAGAAACAGTCTATGAACCATCTCTAGATAGTCTTGTATGTGCCTAGTGTGTGACTAAGCTCAAAGCTGTGATTGATTCTAATCCATCCTGATCCAGCTCCACGGTGCTTCAGTAAGCATGGACTGTGCCAAGGTCCACAGTGCACTTGACAACCTTGTCAGTCACAGGGTAGACTCCTCTGCCGAGCATTGGACGGAGGAAGTTGATAACGTTGTGAACAACGTTGCTCAGGTAATAAATGAGCAAGAGAAGCTGAGGATGGAGACCCGCTCCACTCTGAACAAGTACATCTCGGAGGAACTCGTGAAAGACATACCAACAGGTCTGTACAATTATGAAATTATAATGCCACCTGTTTGGTAGCATCTATACTGCAGTATGATATTGAGTGTGATGCATGTACATGGTTGGGGGTGAGTTGGACACGTCATAAATTTGAGGGTTTTAGTTTATGCAACAGCAAATATTACTCTTATTATTGTGTAAAAGTCATGGAGTGAGTTCACTATTTTATATTTTGTATTATGTTGAATACCTTGTGTTGTATGAACCTTGGGAAAGTGAACTAGTGAGTGAACATATGACAGTGTTTGCATGCATACATCACTCCTACTCTGTAGGTCCATGTAGGTAGAGGTTGAGATATACATGATATCGGTACAAAGCTCACATGTAGTTCTATTCGTTTTTTTTTATCAAACCGGTTTTGCATATAATTGATAATTTAGAATAAGTTTGGTAAGACAAATCTGACTCTTCTGTTTCCACAAAACCTGGCTTTTGAGTTGGCCAGCGGCTTTTTTGTCACTGTTGCCAACCTCTTGTTCATTTTCTCTTGGCCTCGGAACCTGGTTTAGTGTTTCTGGCAGTTACTGATGCCACACTGTGCAATGCACTGCTTAATTATGCATACCTTCCACAGTTGGGTAAAAAAAAATTGTAGCATGCAATATTGAAATGTACTTCTAAGAAAAATTATAAGGTGACTTTTTGTGTATCACCATCATTGTCTAAGTACACAGGACTCTAATGTATATGTATGTGTGGTGTTTGTAGGTGTGACTCCAAAGCGGCGTGATTTTGACTATCCTTCCCAACTCACCAAGGCTGGCGTGCTACAGAAGTATTCAACAATTGATAAAAATAACACCTACAACATTCCGAACACACTTGACCAGAGTGAGTCCGACAGCGAACAGGACAAAACCTTCACGACAGAGGTATATTGTTGTTACTGTTATTGTTGTTTTATTCATTTAAATACTCCCTCTTGTAGTGTTGCCATGTTCCAGTTTTGAACCTAGATACAACAATGGACACAACTCTCACTTCACAGGTGAGATAACTTAATTGCTTGTAATCATTTCATGCTTATGGTTATACTGCATATGCGCGCACACATTGCACAATTATTGTTCCCTGCTATCTGTGAGGAAATCCATATCTTGGGTGTGATGTAGTCTTGAGGTGCACTTAGGAATGGTAGATGGATTGCAGAACTTGTGCCATAAAATAATCTGTCAATCTGTTTAGTTTCAAGTGGTGCGTATTGGGAGATATTATTTTGTGAGAGGCTTGAACATGGTGAGGTTGTTTTTTTTTGTTTTTTTGTTTTTTACATATCCAGGTAATTACAGTTACAAATTAATGGTTGGTTTATCAACTCTTTCTCTTTAAAGGCATGTTTTGATGGTTGTATGATGGATCGTTATTGTGTCTTCCTTCATTGCCCTTTTTTGTTGTATATCTCTTGCAAGGCAACCAACCTAAGTATTGTGTGGATCAATAAATGTGACAAGCATTTCCTCTCACCTCCGTGAGCGTACACATAATAACATGGGTATATGCTGCGATGAAAACTTTGTGTTCAGTCATTTACCCAATGATGTGACCAGCTCATGCTTGCCATCATGGCTCTCCTAATGTTACTTGGCTTATTATAATTTCTCTGTACAATCTGCACATATTCCTGGGAAAGGCATTCTCAGTTGGTTCGGTTTCTTCATAATTACAGAAGCCATTGTGCTGCTGTTGATGCTGTGTGTATTCTGTAGGTTGATTCGAGTTTGATTTCAGTTGACGGCTGTAGTCCCATCTTGAAGGAAAAGGAGAACACTACCAATGTAAGGACCAATCCTGTCTGCAGCACCAGCAAGAAAGCAAACAGCTCTCACAAGGGTAGGTACTCCTCCTTGGGTTCTTCTTCTGGCCTTTCTACCAAGAAATTTAGGACCTCTTCCACCAAGAAGCCACTCACTTTCATCAAGAAACCGCTTACCGTTGTCAACAAGAAATAAACAGTAGCTACTCCCCTATGACTAGTTAGCTGCTTGCATTTATAGACTGACTACCATTATCAGAATTGTAACTACAAATACTTTAAGGTGATCTACATGTAAATGTATTCACATCTGAATAAGAGCAAGTATTATTATGCGAATGTGATTCATAACTGTACTTCATGTTTGTTTGTATTTATTATTTCTTTTTCTCTTTCACCAATTTTTGGTGGAGTGTTCTTAGCCTATTCCAAATGTAGTTGCAAGAGTTGAAGAATGTTTGTTATGACTAGGATTGCTTAGCAATGATGATTTATTAACCTGATGTGGGACAAACATCAATACACCACATGCATCAACCATTTTTTTGTGAAAAGTTTTTTCAGTCTTGCTGTTATTTGAAGGCAGCTTTTATTCTGGAACAGGTTTGATTGGTGATCAATTTAGATATTCCACAAAGTGGCAATCAAGCTATCTCAATGGAGAGGGTTGTGCAAAATGAATATATCATGTGACTGATTCATGATAAGGGTTAAGTAATTGAGAAAATATATAAAAGACAATGAGTAAACAGTGTAGTAGAGAAATTTGAAAAAATATTGGTGTCACACTAATAGGGGAATTATTCCCTGATTTTTTGCATCCCTACCAAGAGGACTTCTTTTCCCCATTAAAATCCTATGAAGAACACCTAAATACATTGTGGCTTCCTCTGGTCTGTATATGGTTTAGTTTTGGTTGGATCCACTCTGGCACAGAATTGTTTCTAGCTTCAACATTTAACAACTCCAATTGCATCACTTTAATTTTTTTCAAAATTCCTTTTGAAGAATTGAAGTGATATTTATGATAACCTGTTCAAATTCCCTATATATAATCACAAAAATGAATTACAAAGGTCTCCTCACAAACTCCTTATTTCAAATACTCTGTACTCTGATGCCCTTCCCCTCCAAAATATTTCTGTATGACAATTTCAGTATGAATCACAGGTACATGGCATTCATGATGTGGAGACCTTTTTTTCTAATTGAGTGAGCTTGGTATCCAGGTCTTTTGCCATGCTCTTCATAATCTTCATGATCTTGGACTGCAACGAATACATGCAGTCTCAAAACAGACAACAGGAACTGATCACACCCCCTATCCACCTATGTACACACCTGAGAGGACTGGAGAAGTGGTGTTGCCATAGTTTCTGTCATTGACTTGATTTCAACCACTGATAACCCAAGTTGTCCATCTTGTATTGCAGCTTCTTTACCTGTCTCATGTTCTTCAAGCTGATCCTGCACCATCTCCTACAATACAACACAACAGCTTATTGTATAAATTAAGCTATAAATTATTGTACAGGCAATCTTAAAATTAAACCACTGCCAATTCTGAGTATAAGATATTTTTACGATGTAAAATCTACTTGTAGGTTTACATAACCCATTGCTTTCCCTATCCCAGAATAGCTGTACTTGTGCAGCTCAGAAAGTGTTCAACATGCAGAATTGCACAAGTATTCCTATTACGCTTTGCTGCATTATATGTAACACATACCACTATTACTTGTGACACACAGGTCCAGGAACATTTTAAATGATTGGGGGGGGGGGGGGGGGGGGGGGCATACATCCACATATTTTTCTGTCAAGAATGGGAATTGTTTACAGTATGGGAACACCAAAGTTTGTTGTTACAACTAAGTGATTTTACTGTATGGACACCCTGTGGCTACAACTAAGTAATTTTACTGTATAGAAACCAAAAAAAGGAGTAAATCTTACCACAACTTTAACTTTATCTTAAGTGTTCTAAATAATTATTTTTCCTGGTCTAAAACACTGTTTTAATAAATATTATAGTAATTATTTGCCACAGGTCTAAGTGCAAGACTGCTCTTGTATAGTCTGAATTATTACTTCTGATTGTCTGCTGACCAATGAAGAGCTTTGTGAGGAAGGTTGAGCAGCCACACACTTCTGGTACAGCTGCAGTGAGATGCTCTCCTCCAGTGGGAAAGGAAAGAGGATTTGAGAGTCCTCTTTGTTGGGGACTTCAACACACAACTGTGCACAATAAAATGTAATGTGGTGTTATGAAACTGATCTTTATTGATCATACATCATCAATTAGTGCCCCAACCCAATTCGCCCAGTTCACTCAAAGATACACCATTATGGAATTCCATCATGGATTATGAAATAGAGTACAAATCTGTGTTTCTGTGCATTTTGTATTATGATGCACATAATGGACAAGAGCTTCAAATGTTCATAGTATCCAATTACAAGAAGAGAAGACAGTTTCCACACATCATAGCAATATGCAAATCATCCATTTATTGATATACTGCATAGTAAATATCTGGCAATAATTTAAGCCAACAAACTCTGCATTCAGCTGCATAGACATAGAAAAAAATTGAAATATATATATATATATATATATATATATATATATATATACACATATATATATATATATATATATATATATATATATTTTTTTTTTTATTTATTTTTTTTTTTTTTATTTTTTAGAAGACCTGTGTAACTATGTAACTATGTTCGTCTGTTTCTCAAAATCCATCTGTTAGATTTTGACCAAACTTTAGGGATGGAGGAGACCCACCCTGAGATGGTTTTATGTCAGGTGGGATGTCTGGGAAAATACAGAATTTGTCTGTCTGTCTGTCTGTACGTTTGTACCATCATTCTGGCCAAACCGGTAGGTGGATTTCTCTGAAACTCGGCATGATGATAGGTTTTGACCCAACTTAAAACATGGGCTAAAATTTTCTCAAAATGGTTACCATGGTAACGAGAGGAAAAAACCAAAAAAAGTATTTTGGCCACTTCTCTCTTAACAATACATCTTCTCTACCATCACCTTTCTTACTGGCAAGACATATTCAACTACTGGATTTTAGCCTATATTGGCCGGGCAATGCCAGGTATATGCTGCTAGTATATATATATATATATATATATATATATATATATATATATATATAATTATGAATAGATAATGCAGCTAGTTTTCTTTTACAAAAGTTAGTTGATGTTTTTAAAACATCTTTTTAAATATTTTAGCCCTGATGTGCAGAGCACTTGATCTTAGTGATTTAAGATAAACAAACACAATCATAGTAATCACTTCAAGTGCGGTGTCCTCAAAACAAGACTTACTAAACCTTGTAACTTCCCTGCTTGTGTGCTCCTGATCATACAGTAGAGGAACTGTTCTATTTGTTCATACAAGAGACCATCAATATTATATTTCTAGTCACTGTTTGGGGATAGCTCTGTCCAGTGTTGCATACTTCTGTGTTATGAACTTATGGGGGACTAAATACCAAGTGTGTGTGTTCACACTAAACTTTTTCATTCAACATAAGGAAACCTTTGTACCAGTGCGCCTCCTCCCCATTAATCCCTCCTCCTCCCCCCTCTCGTTCTCACGTTGGTCGTCACCACTTCTACCATCTGTTCCTCTGTGAAGATGTACTGGAATAGACTGTAGTGTTGGAAGAGGCTGGTCTTGAGATAGAGGAGGGTGGTGATAGAGGTGTCCACTGTAAAGCAGTCCAGCTGGGACAACACCCCATCACAACCCACACCACTCATCATGGCCTGCAGCTCTCTCACGTTCTCCCCCAGCGAGAGATGTTTACCTAAACAGCAAATGTTTGTGTGTAAATAATGAAATTCATGTAAAGCTCCACAGTGTGAGATCAACTCCAAACTTCCCATACAATACTTGACTCACTCTTTAAGTTGTCTAGTAAGACGTGAAGAATTGTGGTGAAGGCAGACGTCTGCTCGTTGCTGAAATTTGACTCTCTTGAAGCAAACGTGTCAAGATTGATCAAGGCATAATTGCTTAATTAAATTGATGATTATAAGATGCCTAATATTAGTAGTTATATGTTGGGTACAGATCTACATCAGTGTTTTGGGTAAACATGACCCCAGCTGGTCCCAAGCTCCCCTCATACATTTAAGGACTCCCATGATTACCATGGGGCTTGAGTTGACCTTGCACTTGACTTGGCCATGGATTTTTTCAGTCACCAATTGGCAGGTCACATTTTAGCCCGTAAATATTTTCAGAATAATAATGTAGTTCATAGTGGAGGATATCAGTAGCCACCCACGAAGTAGTCCAGCTGGGCACAGCCCTTCAAGGATGTCTCATGCTCATCCAGTGACAGAATCTCTGCAAATTTTCTGTGGAAATAGCATGATATGCACAACATGATATCTATTGTACTACTGACAAGCTTTTGTCTTTCTCCCAGTGAAGTGGCATATAGAGTATAAATGACCATGGCAATCATTTAGCCATGGAAAGTCATCTGGGTAGAAATGGAGGGAGGGAGGGGGGAAGGTATTATACATGCACAGGTAAGTCCCCTACATGTTGTACATCACCTTATGATCCAACCAGATATAAATACTAACCCTGCCACCTCATCTGCATTAGCTGTTTCCAGTTGCTCCACAGTTGTCTCATTTAATATTTTCCATGCCAGCTGGTGTGGTGCTTCAACCTTCTCTCCCTGACAGTCACAGAATGACGAAGAACACAGAATAACAATCATAAAATCATCAGCCAATTTCACTGGAGAAGTTAGTTTCATTGGTCGCCATGACAACTAGTGCACCTAACCTCAGCATTCTCGTCTTTTTTCTCACTGCGTCCTTTGGGGCGAAGTGACTTGGTTTTTGATGGAGGCCTTGTTTTGGATATAGACATGCTCCAAAAAAAAACAACCTGAACCAATAACCTGGGCGCAATAAACTCCCTGCTCCTTCTGGAACAGCTATTTCCGTTCACGCAGTTGTTTATTGAAACTGGTCTTTAATTGGATTTCAACAAAAATTATTTCAAGGGGAAAAAAAGAGAAGAAAAATAACAAATAATTTCACAAACCAATAATAACATAGAATGATATAATACAATGGTAATACAATATTGTTGTACTGTTGTGTATTATTACTGTATTGTATAATATAATACAGAACCTGTTTGCTAGGGTTTACAAGTAATGTACTTAAAATACTCTGTGTCATTATAGTTGATTCCTAAAGCTCAATCCTCCTCTGGGGGAACCACTTCTTCTTTTCAATATTATATCTCCATATGGGGCCTGCTCACTGCAAGGAGGGAAAAGAAAAGATACCAAGAATCAGAATGCAGCAGAATAAAAAGCCACGTCAATTATACAAACCCTTAGCAAACTTACCCAGATAAAATAGCAGCTAAAGCAAGCTTTGCGAGCACATAGAGAGCAAACATTCCATCAATTTTACCTTACCCTATAATGCACACACATCCACAGATATGCATGTCCAGAGTGCACATACCACATCATAGAACACACAGTTATGTTATTGTTTTGACCTGCTTTCCCTCAGCTACATTGAAAATCGACCTCTCCTTCCATCTTCAAACAATTAATCAAACAATTGTACCTTAATTAAACTATCTTATCCCTTACAACAATTTCACTTCATCATAAATTATCCATTAATTTGTGTATCACAAACTATCTACTCGAACCTCATCAGCATTTATTCATTAATCCAAGTGCCATGTATATCTCATAATTAGCTTCTGCTATTAAGATTTTTTTTCTTCCATGTGTTAAAAAAAAAAAAATAAATAAATAAAAAGATAATAAAAAAAAAAATAATAAATAAAAAAAAATAAATAAATAAAAAATAAAAAATAAATAAAAAAAATAATAATAAATAAAAAAAAAAATATATATATATATATATATATATATATATATATACACGTCCCATCCTGGAGTCTTTATTCCTCTTACTTATCATCTGATGCAAGGTCCATTACCATTACCTAATAACAGAAACAACACGGCACTTATATTAACTCTTTATTAATGATTTCTTAGAATAAATGTTCAGTAATTATGGTGTCTGTGCACAAAGGAAGTTAGAGTGCTTTACAGTTTCTGGCCTAGGGAAAGCTGCTGCTGGTAGTGACTTGGATAGTGTCCTGCGGCAATTAAGTGTGATTCAGCTAGGAAGAAAAGAAACAAAAGAAGTTCCACACTAAGACCTGTGATATTAATTTAAAAAGTAGCGTTTTAGACCAGGCAAAATAATTGTTTAGAACACTTAAAATGAGGTTAAAGTTATGGTAAGATTACAGCTTTTTGGTTTCTATACTTAAAAAGACTTAGTTGTAACTACAGGGTTTCCATACAGTAAAAGAACTTAGTTGTATCCAATTAGTTGTGACAGGTCTTCCAGTATTACACTTCTTTCTATAAGATGTGACATGTCCACCCACAGAACATGTCCTCCCATGATACATGTCCTGTTACAAAGCATGACCTCCAATGATAACTCCCACAAAAACATCATCTTGAAAGACATGTCCATAAGTAAGACATGTACTCCCCTTAAGACAATTTTGTGACCACACAGCTGTAGACCACAATTGCATGCTAGTTATAATAGTTATGTTGAGGTTATCTGCAGTTTTATTAGAAAAAGAAATAAGTATTTATCTCAATAAAGGTTATAAATCACCAAGTATAATAGAGGAAGAGTGAGTACTATTGGAGGGCCAATTTAATGGGGGGGGCATCAAAACTTGCGCACAGGGTGGCTGCTCCTGCCCCCTTAGTACTTTTGGTACCACCCTGAAAATGTTAATAATTTTGATTAATCCAGAGTGGGTTCCAAAATCATCAGTCACCACCAGTCAGAAAGAGAATGCCAGTGAGGGAAACTCTGTGCTACAATTACATCAAGAGGAACATCCATAGTCAGGATGATTAAGTGAGCAGCTAACCTTGTTCATTTCATTTCAATGCATCCACTCAGATCTGATAGTTCAGTATTACACCATTCCTCT
The DNA here is from genome assembly GCA_963969325.1 of Lycopodina hypogea. Classification (NCBI taxonomy): domain Eukaryota; kingdom Metazoa; phylum Porifera; class Demospongiae; order Poecilosclerida; family Cladorhizidae; genus Lycopodina; species Lycopodina hypogea. The sequence continues at coordinate 15,217,410 of OZ017781.1, forward strand.
AAAACACTCTGGCCTTTCTAGAAGAATCAAGAGGCAATGCCCCTTGCATTTCTACTTATGAGATGCCTCTGTTTTGATGTTGCCACAAGCCAATAACATTACAAACAACAACAAAACAGGGGAAAAAAAGCAAAAGAAGAAACAAAAAACAAGAAACAAAAAAAAAAATACAACAAATTATAACAATATAATAGAACTCTTTAAAAAAAAGAGAAGGTAATATATATATATATAAGCAATGTAATGTACTCAGATAGTCTGTACAATTATAAATGATAAATCTCAGTCCTCTTCTGGGGGAACCACTCCCTTTTTCAATATTATATTTCCATATGGGGCCTGTTCTCTGCAAGGGGGAGATAAATAAAATATACTGCAACTGCAGCAGGAACCAGAAAAACACAGAAACCAAGTATCGACCATTCTCAGATTACACTTACCCTGTTCGTACAACGGCAAAAGCAAGCTTTGCCCGATCATAGAAAGCAAACCTTTCAATTAACTTAACGTTAACCTACATGAATGCACGCGCACACACACATGCCCACAAATATTTTATTCATATTAGGAGTGTATATAACATAGCATTACAGATACGTGCACTTGGACAAGTTGTATAAGCACTGTCTATTGTTTTGACCTGCTTCCCCTCAGCTGCATTGACAATTTCCTTATACTTGGCCCATACTGGCGTCTCCAGCCCTCTCTTCTTATCATCTGGCACCAGGTCCATTAGCATCACCTAATAATAGGAAGAAAAAAAAACACAGCACTCAAAAAAAAAAAAAAAAAAAAAAAAAAAAAAAAAAATATATATATATATATATATATATATATATATATATATATATATATATATATATCAGAAGACCTATGTAACCGATTATGTAACTATGTTCATCCATTTCTCAAAATTCCTCTGTTAGATTTTGACCAAACTTTTAGGGATGGAGGAGACCCACCCTGAGATGGTTTTATGCCAACTGTCTGCCTGTCTGTCTGTCTGTCTGTCTGTCTGTCTGTCTGTCTGTCTGTCTGTCTGTCTGTCTGTCTGTCGGTATGTTTGTACCATCACTCCGGACAAACCGGTAGGTGGATTTCTCTGAAACTCGGCATGATGATAGATTTTGACCCAACTTAAAACATGGGTTAAAATTTTTCACAAAATGGTTACCATGGTAATGAGAAAGCCAAAAATGGTATTTTTGCCAGAAAAACCATTGCAGCTAGATATCTAAATCTTGGTATGAATATACAACTTCACTCTGGGATTAACATGGGCTGTGTCCACCTGGCCACACCTCTTCCTTTCTCTGTGTAAGGCTATTAATACCAAAAATGGCATTTCAGCAAAATCACTTGAATCTCGGAAGTTAAATCAATGAACCCATATATATTTAGAATCAATATAATCTGAGCAATGTTTTAAGTACTTTTATATGACCACACCCACTTCTGTTTTCGTGTCAGGCCCAAAAGAGGACAAAAATGGTACTTTGGCCAAACAAACCCTTGTAGCGACAGATTTGATATATGGTTTGTATAATCAACTTTTACTATAACGTTTGATGTTGAAATTGGCTGGGCAACGCCGGGTATATGCTGCTAGTATATATATATATATATATATATAAAACTTGGGGAAAAAATACTCCAGAAAAAAGTATCTAAATAAAATACAAGATACTTTCTAGAAAAAAATATTTACATAAAAAATACAAAATACTTTCATTGGAAATACTTCATCAAATATAAAATACTTTTTTTTTTTAACTCGTTTTCCAGAGCTTATATATGAGATCTATGAAGCATTGGAGTCAGGGCGTACAGTGGCAGTAAAATATTTATAAAAGGAAAATTTTATTTCGATAATATGACACTTAGAAGTACCCTAGCAGGCAGACATCACAGAAAAACCTTGGCCAAAGAAAAAGCCAAAACTAAAGGTGGAATTGGTTAGTGCCTATTCCAGCTAAATTACTAGCTGTGTAGGAACAGTAGAATGCAGCACTGCTTCACTGCTGTTGTACACAGCTTGCATGTGGGGGATTATGTAATGTCAAGGCCCATGCCTGAGAAACTTATTGGTTCTTCCCACCACAATAAAAAAAAAAGTATTCAAATCAATAGTATTTCAAAATACAAAATATATTGAGACATAAAATACAAATAAAATACAAAATGTGTATTTTGTATTTGAAATACATTTATTCCAAATACCACCCATGTCTGATATATATATATATATATATATATATATCAAATAAAATCAAAAGTATTTTCAAAATACAAAATACATGAGACACAAAATACAAATATAAATACAAAATACACTCTTTTTTTTTTTTTGTGAGTATTTAAATAAATACAAAATACATATTCGGTATTTGAAGTACATATTTGAAGTCCATATTTGAAATACATATTTGAAATACATTTATTCCAAATACCACCCATGTCTGATATATATATATATATATACACACATGTATATATATATATATATATATATATATATAAGGAGATGTCGTCTGTCTGTTTATCTGTCTGTACCATCATCCTGGCCAAAACTGTTTGTGGTTTTTTCCTGAAACTTGGCAGATGATAGGTTTTGACCCAACTTAAAACATTGTCTAAAAAATTCGGAAAATGGTTACCACAGTTACGAGAAAAAGCCAAAAATGGTATTTTGTCCAGAAAAACCCTTGGAGCTACAGATCTAAAACTGGGCATGCATACACGACTTCACTCTGGGAGTAACATGGGCAGGGTCCCACCTGGCCACACCTCTTCCTTTCCCTGCGTAAGGCTAAAAATGCCAAAAATGGTATTTCAGCAAAACACTTGAACCTAGAAAGTCAGATTCATGAACCCATATATATATATATATATATATATTTGGAATCAATATAATCTGGGGAATGTTTTAAATACATATATATGACTACATCCATTTCTGTGTCCATGTCAGGCCCAAAAAAGGTAACAAAACAGTACTTTGGCCAGACAAACCCTTGGAAGGACAGACTTCAAACATGGTACGGATACACAACTTGACTTTGGGAGTAACATGGGTGGGATCCCTCCTGGCTACACCACTTCCCATTGGTGTACAAACAAAAAGTGCAACAAAAAAACAAACAAAAACTTCTGAATAACACTTGGATCTAAGGGATTAGATCCATGAACACACTTAAATATATATTTTGGTTCGTAAGTATGTGTGTATATTTGTATGTATGAGTGCCTAGGCATCATGGCCAAACACTTAAGACGAAAAAGGCCGAAATTTGGCATGTGGTCCCCAAGAACCGGGGTGAGCGTTATTGAACACATGTGGGCATAGAAATGGGTGTGGTTTTGTCATAGCCACACTCACAAGAAGTTATTTTGGCTGAAAAAGGTTAATCAGAGACCTATCAGGAAAAAATTTGGCGTGTGGTCTCCAAGTACCTGGAAAAAAAGAGAAAGCATTATTAACCACATATGGGTGTGGTATGTCCATAGCCACACCCACTGGAAGTTGTTTTGGCTATTAAAAGCTAATAAAACGACCAATCAGACTGAAATTTGGAATGAGATTTCCAAGCAACTGGGTGAACATTACTAATCACATGTGCGTGTGTCAATGGGTGTGGTCTGGTCATTGCCACACCCATGGACGTCATTATGCCTGCCAAAAATACATTTATGGACCAATCAGGCTGAAATTTGGCATAATGAGTACAAGAAATAGGGTTAGCATTATTAACCAATGTGGGTGCGGCAATAGTGTGGTTTGGCATTAGCCACACCCACAGGAAGTTGTTTTGGCTGCCAAAAGCTAATTAAATGACCAACCAGGCCGAAATTTGAGTAGCTTCTATAATGTTTCATGTTGACATTGGCAGGCAATACTGGGTATATGCTGCTAGTATGTATGTGTATATATGTACACACACACATAAACTACTTTGCTATCCTGAAGGGCCAAATAAAGTATTTAGTTGGACTAATATATACATACGAGCATAAGCACACACGTAAAATACGGCAATTAGGTGTTGACCCTTTACCAATGTAAGGAGCTCAACGCTATTACTAGGGTGGTCATGGGACCCCCCCCAACCTTCAATGCTTTTCAGCAGACAGGCAGCAAGCACAAATAATAGTAATATAGATTACTGTACTATTTAATATTATTATGAGGAACGTTTTATAAAAAGAAAAAAACAAACAATAACATTAGTTAGGAATGAGATCAAGCCATGTTGCTAACCAACATACAGGTGCTCCAACATAGGTATCCAATGGAAGTAAGGTGGTTATAGCCTTCAGCAACTTCGGAATACCTAACCCTACAAATACACATAAATAGAGCCCAAATCAACATGTGGCCATAATTTGATCTATAAAAATTTAAAAAACAACAACAGATGAATACCAAATAGAAAGTGAACTGCAGAATGGAGGAGTTGCACAAAAACTAGAATGATCTCTGAATTATCCTGGAAAGCTATTCTGAGGGAATTATCCTGCCCAATGTTGTGGTGATGGTTCTACATCCATCAAGATGCTGATGCTTCCATGTCTATCCTTCATAAAACTTGACTTTAAAATAAAAGTAAGTAAGTTAAGATTGTTTTTCATGGCATTGGTTACAGACTTACCATCGGCACCAATCAACTCTGGACCTTGCCTGCAGACGAGAGCGGAGGGGAAGTTTAAATCAGCAAGGACTGTGCAGTAGAGGACATACAGAGACATAGGAGGCAGAGAGAAAGAGAGTAAGAATGGATTAGCTTCCATGTCTCAACATGACCTCATCTCACTCCTCACACACACACACTCACAGCAGGCACACACACACTCACAGCAGGCACACACACACTCACAGCAGGCACACACACCCTCACAGTGGGCACACACACACAATTCTTCAATTCCTTTCTTTTTCTCTTCTAATCATTTCCCCTTCCTTTAATCCAATTCTTCCCTATTTTCATCTCCATTGTGATCCTTGAGGGTTTTCATTTATAGAACTTATTGCACCTTCCACCCAAAATAACAGAAGAAGAAAGAAGGAAGAAAAAAAAAATCAATAGTAGTTTTAGAAGATGAATCCTTGATTGAATTTAAATTCTTATCTCTATTAATATTTAAAAGTTATTTTCAGATGGTAAGCACTGATTCACTGGCTATAGCATGGCCAAATATTGGACCAGCTTGCCTGAAACTTTCAATAGTGACCCCTTAAACATAAACACAAAACCACCCTTGAATGACCCCATCAACCCTAAATATTCTAGCCATGTAGGCAGTCTAAGAAGAGATTGCAGTTTCGGAGGACATTACAGTTTGACAGGAGATAGTGATAAAGGGTCTGGGGGACTCTTTACCTGTAATGGTCCAGTTGGTAAGGAAACATGGAATTAAATGAATGAATGAATTCAATTAAGTTAAGAACATAAAATAAATAATGAATTCAACAGTATGCTTTTTGGGAAATAAATGCATGAAATCAATTTAATTTCAAAATGAAAAAGGATAAAAATGAATTAAATAAATGAATAGCTAATAAATCTCTAACATTACAAAATGAATAAATGAAATAAAGGAAAGCACCAAATGAACCATCCAACACCCACATGCCCAATGGAGTACTATTCACGCTACCCTTGGGGTGTGTGAACAGTAAGCCAGCCCAGTCTGGCAGGCCACACCATTTTTGGAAGGGTCAGGTGTCCACAGCTACATTTTTTGGTTCTCTTCCATTAAGGGGAATCACACTGCATATGATTGTAAACTGCTTCTATGTTGTAGTTTTTTTGTTGTTTTTTGTTTAAAACATTGGTTGAATAGGAAGCTGGCTATCCTCACAATTATGCATGTTCCAGTAGGCCAGATTTAGGAGGGGTAGCTTGTAAGACTAAAGCTAGTCAGGTAATTTTGGTTATTATCACTTAATTGGGGGTGGGTGTCCAGTAGTTATACTCAATTGGATTAATTGATTTTCAATTCTCATTTGCAAATAGAACCACTCTAATCAATAGTATCTGAGTTTGGCTAGCAGGACTAACCTTAACCACCCCCCTCCCCACTCCTCTCAACCAACATGACCACATGACCACGCACGACACCATTTACCAATTTCATCTCCATGCCCCATTCTTGCCAAAACTGAGAGGAGTTCTGGTGATAGGATTCGAGGAATGTTCTTCAGAGCCACCATCATTCAGCTGGATCTAGTAACTTACAAGTAGCAACCAGAAATAAAACTGAAACAAAACAACCAATAAAAAAAATGGTTGAAAACAATTTCTTTTTTTTATCCTCCTTTTAAAATTTTTTTTTATTCTTGTTCGGTTGTTCCTCCCCCACCACGGCGGATAGGTAAGGTAAAGATCGATAGAACATGCATAGGTAAGGTAAGGATCGATAGAACTGCCAGAACAGAGCGCGTGTTGCACGTGTCAACTTGACGTAAGGAAGAGAGCAGCGGTTTCAGTGCAGATACAAGCTACTCCATTTGCTCTAGAGAAGATGGGTGATACTGGTGCTGCAGTTGGTGGCGAGACTGTTGTGGGGGAAGAATTCTGGGGTGAGGAGAGTTTGTGCAATGGGTCAGTTCCGGACAACATTCCAGCTTAATTTTTGTATTCCCCTTTGTACCCGTTTTATTTAAAGGAGCGGTTCTAACTGCGGAAGATAAAGTAATCTGCTGGGATGACGATGACACCTCTGTCGATGAAGATATCACTTATAACAGCCACTTAGAAATAAGACAAGTGAGTTAAGCTATTTGCTTGGGATGATATGATTAACAGCAGTCCAGGTCTGCCTTTCTTAGTTGTTATGGCAATTTGGTGATGCTTGAGTTTACTAGATTGCTGAACACTCTTTTTCATTTATGAGCATGAGCTAGCATACTGTTCACCACCCCTAGGGTGGGGTAGGGCTCTAGGGCTATATTTGAAGAATTTTTTTCCCCTTCAAATATGGCCCTAGCCTACCCCAGGAGGGCGAGACTTGAGTTTAGTGTGAATGTGTTCTGTCAGCACTTAATTAGGATTGGGGGTTCAGCAATTCCTGTATTTTCGATGGTGAAGACATGCACCGCTAGGGACTGTTAAACTCAAGTATTGCCGCTGTTTATTTCAAATGTTGTAATGGGCCATGTTGATATGGATGGATTAGACTTCTATCCCAGTGATGATTGGTACTTGGATCAACTGACTTGAGCAGACCATCAAGGGAACAAAGTAAATCGGCTCTCGTATACACTGACCCCTGGCATCAACAAATGCTCTCTTTTATAAATGTCATTTCTATAACAAGCATTTTAGTCATAGGGCTAGGGCCTGGGCAACTGAAGCCATTGTCCTAGTCCTATTCTAGCAGTTATCTTGGTCCTAATTCTCTCACCCCTCAGGGAAATCAACCTACTGTGACTCTGTGTAAAAAATAATATGCATTTATCAAACAATTCCATTATTGGAAACGTTTAATAAATGAAATGAACTGGAAGCCATCCAAGGAAGGAATCCCACAAGCTGCTATGCATGTTCGTACTTTTGCTGTTATATTACTGACATCATTTTGTGTATATTAGAGTGGCTGAGTGTTTTACATAGTGTGGTTTTAGGGTAAGTGTGCCACTCAAAAAATTATAGTCATTAGTTAGGAATGTGTAATTCAAAGATAGGCCAAAAAAAAAAAACTGATAGAGCAATTCAAAATTTTATTATGTAAAACTCCCCCCACCCTCCCCATTCCAATGAGCCCAGCAGTTCTCTCAATCCCAGCAGTTATATAAGAAAGTTGTAAAAACAGAAGGGGATGAGAGAAAGAAAGAAAAATGGCCTCAATACTTGCTGTCTCCATTCTGGCACTCACCCTCCAAGTACTGAGCAGACCCAACGGCTCTTAACTTCCTTAAGTAACTGAAACTGAAGTTAAGGGAGTGTCTGGGTGGAACTATAACAAAAGATAAACTCTAATGTGCACACGCACATCAGACACAAGGTGAAAAAAAAATTAAGCATTTGCTGCTCGGCTTGTAGATATAACACAATGTTAAGTGGTCTAGCACTCTATTCATGTACCCTTACAGCCTTATTTGGAACCTTGGTACTTCAGATTTAGCCAAGTACCATAAGTATGTTATGTGTGATAGCTTTGATAACAAGGAGTTTAACAAATTTTCTTAGTGGTCTAACATACTATTCAAAAAGCATTATAGACCTAGGGTATTCTAGGACTACATTTATAGCCCTAGTGCCAGGGTTGTGGCCAAATGGGCTATTTTTAAAAGCCAAATTCTAAGGTTTTTGGGCCCTTTTTTAAGTGATAGGCTTTTTTTTTTTTAAATATTTTTAAAAAAACCAAGGGATTAATACAGGATTGGGGGGGGGGGGGGGTTAGGATTGCGTGGGCGTCTCAAGTAGGAAAAAGAGCCCAAAATGGTGCCTATGGGTTCAAGGTCCTGAGATCAATGTTGGATCAGACCTCCTTTTTTCTCCCCCTCCCCCCCCCCCTTCTTTTTCATTTTAAAAAAATCGTTCCTTCCCTTTTTACATGCTGTTTTGTTTGAGAAAGGTTTGTTTTTGCTGTGTGCGTGCCTGGGTCCAAATATACGTGACTCTGCCTGCCTATCCATTCTGCAAACCCCTCCCCCCTCCTCATGCCTGAAGCACGGGTGTTCACTAAACAAAATGTGAGTGTTGCACTTCCCTACAAACCACACACACCATGTAGTCTCACTCAGTCACTCTGTGATGAAATACCCAGGGAAACTGAACTGCATGAACCATGCAGGTTGTGGGATTCCAGCGTTCGAGCAGCCCTGAACATAGATAATGTGGTGTGAGGACTTCAAAGTAATTAGATGCATGTTGAAACTTCCCGATACCAGAAATGTTTGTGAGAATGAAGAAGCAGATTAACATGGCTGCCAGTGGCTCTAACACTAAGGGTAGGCTAGTCAGAAAATATCTACTGGGATGCAGTTTTGTCAGAAGTTACATAAAATTTCTTGAGGCATGCTTTGATAAAGATTGCCGTACATTTACTCAATGTTAGTATCACCCACCCTCTCTCTCTCTCCAGGTTTGCAGCGGACATTGCTGTGGTGTCTATATCTTGTACCACCACAGTCTTCTGTTAGTGTTACACACTTTCGTTATCACTTGCTTGCAATATTCTTCAGTACATCAACACATCTAGAGCATGTAAATATTTAGGACCGGCCATGTCGCCTGCTTTGGAACCAAACAGTTCCTCCTCTGGGATTGCATTGCCTCATTTTAGGTGTTACTTAAAGGATAACTGAACTGAAGAAAAAAGATTTTTTTTTAATTAATTTTTTTATTGTCTTATCTTGTCCTCGATGCATAACCTTGTATAAGAAAATTTGGAAATTTTTAGTTCAGTATTCATGAAGAAAACTTAGCTTTAAAATTTTACTTCCTGTGGGGGTGTAACTATTCATTGACGTCACTAGGGGGACAGCTGCAGCCAGAACTCAATGAATAGTTACACCCCCACAGGAAGTAAAATATTTTTTTTCCACTTCAGTTACCCTTTAATAATTTAAGCAGGTCTTTATCATTGAAATGTGTGCAGGAGTGAGTTATTATTCACTGCTGTCTTCATGCCCACAGTCCAACTTTTAACCCTTATAGTTCTCTTATCAAAGTGTGTTTAGTGCATGTGTGTGCATTTGTGTGTCTGTACTAACAGGGATTATCCAACATTGCTCACCTAAAAGGTTTTGAATTTGTGCAGCTATCCAACATCCAGAGCCAACAGCTGTGAAACACGGACACCTGCGCTAGAAAATATAACATGTAGTATAATTTTAAAAATTGATGTCTGTTAAAATTTAGCATACCATTTTTCTATTTTTTGTATATTTATGCGTAGATTTACGTCCCGGCTCACCAAGTCATCACAAATATTAGCCCATCCACAACTAACAGCTGTTAAGCCCTTCTTAATTTACCTTTCTTTAACATTCATACATAATTTTGGTGCACTTATGTGAGAGCATGTGTCCCCTTTTTTGCATTCCTCGATTCAGTTGTATTCTATCCCTAATGAATGACCAGGCAATATTCACTCCAAAAACAACAAATTATTGTTCTATCCATCTATCACTCAATGTTAATCGACTAAAATTGTTTACTGATTTGTGTGTCTGGTTGCAAGGCTTGCCTTGGTGTTGGTGCGAAGGAAGGAGAACGCAATGTGGTGCAGTTAACTGTGGAGGATAAGAATGGAGCTGTCCAGAACTCTGTCATCCTGTCCCTCAAGCTGGGCCTGCTAGAACAGGTGAGAGTGCATGTGGGTGGAGCAGATAGTGAAACCAGTGGGGTGTGGCTTGAGTAGCTAGTGCCTCAAAGTGTGTTGACGCCATGCCTAGATGTCCTACTTCTCCAGTCAAGTGTCACTCATTAGGTAACTAAATAGTACATGATCTGGTGGGAGCTGCAGAGTGTAAATAATGCCAATGTTTGTCATCGCCACATGCACTTGCAGGGAGGGAAGCTAGTCATGTCTGTGCGTGCTTACGTGCACGTATGTTTCTATATTTACATTAGTTCCTGGTCCATTGTAGTGGATATTCTGAGTGCTTCAACTCGTCTGAGGTATTTCTGGGCAGGGGCGGGACAAGTAGTGTGATTGGCATAGTCCATCTCTGCCTCTCACTGTACGAGGTGACACCCACTGTGGCTGGCATCCCATAACTGAGCTTGATTTTGTAGCTCAGTTATCCTGAAGCTAGCCAACATTAAAGTGCAGCTGGCCCAGTTTGGTCTTGTAATCTGATCGTCGAAAAGTTATCTAGATTTCACAAAGCCAGCAACAAACTGTTGTGTTGGGTGCACACAATGTTGCTGTTCTTTAACTCCCTTTTTTTTCCTGTGCAGAGCACGCTCTTTCTGAACATGAAATCTCCAGTCACATTTACCCTTTTGGAAGGTTTGTGTTACTACGGGTGTCTCTGTGTGTGTGCAATTACTTCTACTCCCACAATTACTTCTATTCCATCCATTGCAGGCAGTGGACCGGTGCATCTCGTCGGGCTGGAAACACAGAGTAAGTTCCTTCCTCTTAGAACTGTAGCCAGGAGAGGTTGTTGGAGGGGGGGGGGGGGGGGAGATCCTGCTTGTATGCCTCATCTTAGAGTGGTGGAAGCACTCCTCCACTCAGTCTGAGCCATCGTCTAATTTCCATGCCCTGATTTATCCTGAACAACAGGGCAGCCGATAGCCATCATGCATATGTATGTATGTATGTGCACATGTGCATGTATGTAGTTACACCAGAGATTCAGAGTTAGGATGATCGTTGACTTGCTACTGATAATGTTTCAGTTTAATCTCTACTTTTTTTTTGTGGCCAAACTATGCCCAATGTAGCTCACACTCATGGTAGCTAGTGGTAACTCGTTCTGATGGTGTGTGTGTGTGTGTAATGGACTGTCCCCTTTCCTTTCTTCAGCATTTGATTTTGGTGAGTCTGAATCCGGAGAGTCTGACGAGGAAGTTTCATTGGGTGACTCTCCCGAAAATCAATTTATTCCCATAATTCCAAAGGTAAGTGGTTTATAATTTAGAATGTTTATTTATGTTTGGGCCAAATTAAACTATTTTTTAAATTTTATATATATATATATATATATATATATATATATATATATATATATATATATATATATATTTCCTCAGAAACGTCAGGCGCCTTCAGCATTGAAACAACCAGGAAAGGTAATTTGTAAGTTTTCACCGATGATGAACTATTACCGTTAATGGACCAAAGTATACTCCACAACAATCGTTCCTTTATTTTTATCCCTCTTACTTTGAACGATTTCATACTTAAACTTTTTTTTTAATCCTCAATGAGGGGGGGGGGGGGGATTTATGTGTGTTAGGTGGAGTTGTAGAAGTATAATAGATAGTGATATGTGTTTAAAAAGACAACCAGGAAAGCCTTTTAAAAATACCACAGAATCTAATTTCAAAGCTGGAACTCACTTCATTCGTTCCCTGGGTTCATATGTGGCTATGTCAGCTGGAATTCTTTTTAAATCATATTTAAATGAAAAATAAAAATCTGAATATCCCTTTTTTCAATTAAATTCAACCTTGAGGATTTGCATTAGTTACACACACACACACACACACACACACACACACACACACACACACACACACACACACACACACACACACACACACACAAACACACACACCAAGTAAAAATGGTGCAATAAATCTGGTTGAGATCACTTTCAATACTTAGGAACAATAGAGGAGAATTTAGTATGGTTATGGCTTGATAAACTTCTTTGGAATGCGTCTATGAGGATGATTGTATGTCTGCCACCTCCTCCCTCCCCCTGATCTACCCCACCCCTCCCTCCTGATCTGCCACACCCCTCCCCCTGATCTGTCCTTCCCTTTTATAGAGCTGTGGGTTCTTTCCATTGTGTTTGACACTTCCCTCATCATTTCTGTAGGTGGCTAAAAATGATGCTGGTGATAGCATAGGGATGAGCTTGTCCAGGACACCTGGAGTGGACCTATCGGATGAGGTCAGTACAAGTCACCTTGGAGGGGGGGGGGGGGGGGGGGGGGCATGTTTGTGTGCAGCAAATATTGGAGTAGTTCAAATTCCACAAGCAAGTTGTGTGTTGAAGTCTATACTGCATAGTTTCCTCCAGGGGGAGTGGTCTGCTTGTTTTGTCCTCGGGAATCTCATCATCTGAGGAGACTGCTCCAGGAAAAGCTTTCCTGCCAATGTTTTTATGATTTTAATAATCAAAGAATGGTGACTCCATGGAACACTTTATTTATTGTTCTGGCCTCACCACTAATGTGTTTAACTCCCTCACTACTTACTGGGTGATGTAAGTTTTAATCCTCTCACCATGTTAGTGAGTACTAACCCTGTAATCACTTAATGTGTTGTTTTAACTCACTTAATCTATTGTTTTAACCCTCTCACCACTTAAATGTATTTCATTTCAACCATTTTATCTCCAGAATTAAGTCATGTGATGAACAACCATGGGTTATTGCATTGTCTTAAGGTCTCATCTGGAAACTTATAATTTAAAATGGATATATTATTGGCAACCGAAAAAGAACAAAACTGAGAGAGAGAGAGAGAGAGAGTTCTGTTTCCTTTGTTGTAATCCCTCATCTACTCTTACTAATGGTGGTCCTGGTGTGTGTCATGTCATGTCAGGATGAAGATGACGAAGATTATGAGGAGAGTGAGGAGGAAGAGATGGATGATGAAGACGAAGATGCTGAGATGGATGAGGAGGATGACGACGATGATGAAGAGGATGATGAGGATGACCAGAAGGTACTAGCCATTCCTCCCAAATCCAAGGTAACACACACACACACACACACACACACACACACACACACACACACACACACACACACACACACACACACACACACACACACGATTGAGCAGTGCATGGTCATTGACTGACTGAGCTTGTCTGGTGCTTCTTTGTGCAGATCAGCAATGGAAAACTTAAGAAACAGGCACAGGTGGTACCACTGGTAAGTTTGCCATCCCAATTTGAATGAATGTTTTGTTAGTGGCATTGTCTTGCACTTGTGAAACATAACCCATTCAGTTAATATCGTGTTGTTTTGGGGAAGGGGTGTTTGCAATTGACTTCACATTGATTTTTTTTTTCCCTTGGTTTTGATGGACTCCTCCACCTCTTACTGTTCTGTCACCTACAGACTAAGGTAACACCTGAGAAGAAGAAAACAAAGCCCATTGGAAAGGTATTCACTTGTGTTGGTCAGCATGATGATGGCACTTTAGAAGGTTCACCTGGTAACTGATACGTAGCCATGGTTCATTCACATGGATTGATATTTGTGTACTTCAACTGGAAAGGGATATTTGGTCCACTGTGAACTCCCGTCGAAGTAGTAATTTGGGGGGAGGGGGGGGGGGGAACTCGTTCTTGTATTGTGTTATAATCACAAGAGGTTTTAAGTAGTTCAACACTCATGAGGGGGTATGTTGTGTGTTCTACTGAAGTGTATTATTTTTATCATTTTTTATCCACACTCAGTCCAAGGCCGAGGAGAGTGGCAGAAAGTCCAAGACCCCTGAGAAGGTATGTGTCTTCATGCCATTATAACTCCCTCATGGATGGAAGAAGCAGTTTTGGTGAATGATGTGGGCTCTTCGAAGTGTTATCTTATTAGAAACTATTAATTTATTTATCATGAACCTTTGTCTTTGTTGTTATAGGTTCAAGATGTTGCCTCTATTAAAATGAGGCTGAAGAAGGTAAGATATTTCTAAACAACTCAGCACTTGTTTTATTCAACCATTCTTCATCTTTATTTGCGTTATATCAGATGAATGTCCCAAAGAAACTGGACAAATTCAACAACTTTCTCAGTAACAGCTTTAAGATCAAGGATGACAAAGTGAGTTCAACATGTGACTGCAGGTTGTGTCATGTGATTAGCACATGTTTCCTTTCCTTTAGATTATGAAAGAGCTGTGGGAGTTTGTTCAGACAACCAAGAAATGAAACCTGTTCATTACAATTACCAACCAGCTGAATGTGATGTGATTTTAAAATAAACTCTGTTGTTTTAACTTGAAATTGTTATCCAATTATGTAAAAATAAATTATTACAGTATAAAATGCTACAGAAATAAATCATTGCAGAGAATTGATATCAATCACATGATTGTAAATGTCATTGCAATTATCTGTTGGATTTTACAGTTTGGGTTTGGGGTCACCTAACAGGCGGATGTATTTTCGTCCTTTGCCCTTAGTAATTGTCATTACCATGCCAACTTGAGATAAATCCAAGATGAGTTCAAGAACACCTTCAGCCACAACTTCAGGCCTACGTGTGAGAAAGCAACAATTCAACCAATAAAAACAACTTAACAGCTATACAAAAAAAAACAACAACAACAAAAAAATGTCTGTAAACAAAACCACTTGGGACCAAGTGGATTTAGTATGCACTTTTTGGGGTATTCAATTAGTATCTGTTCAAAGTAATTATATTGCCTACTAATTATCAGCTGAATATCAGTGAAAACTTGTTTGGCTAACTAAACAGAACCATGACCACAGTTCCTCTATTTTGCCCATTAATACCATAAACTTTTAAATAAAATAAGGGTGGGGGGGGGGGGGGGGAATCATGTCATTTTAAATGAAGAAACATGGGAGGTGGCCATGTTCCAGACATTTTACATGAATACATGTTGAGCTAATGCAAGACTTGACCACACCCATATAATCAAGCATAGGAGTGATTTAGACTCACTCCAATAATCCAATATGCTGAACCACGTCAGAAGAGGTGAACTCTAGTTTATCAGTCACCAACTTGGTGTTGACAAACTCTGGACAGATGCAGTTCACCCGGACACAGTCCAGAGCTGCACATGCAGTGAAGCTCCTGCTGAACCCAACCACTCCGTGCTTGGATGCACTATAGGCAGGAGCATATGCCATTGGCACTACCCCTACAATTACACAGCACAGGTTTAGATAAAGGTGTCAAAGGTCAGTTGTGATGACTTACAACACTATGATCATGTATGTATGCATGGAGCAAGTTGCACTGCCAGGTACTGAAGCACCACCAAAATGTGGAGATGAGGTTGGAATTTGAACTTATATGCAAATCTACTCTGTGGTTTGCACTGATAATATTCATGACCTTGATTTTTCATTTACCAAATTTCTTTTTTAAATTTTTAATAAGAGTCTCCAGACAAGTGGGTGTGGTTTTTCTAAATGAGGTGTATAAGAGTAATCTTAGGGGAAGGGCTAGGGCTAAAGATAAAAATTATACAATCAACCACAACACTTAATTTCGAATGCCAGACCCTTTACCTACCTCCAACAGTGCTCTGTAGGTTAAGGATCTGATCTGGTGTGTGAGACTGATGCATCTTCTCTAGAAAAAAAACTGTGGTGTCTGTGTTATCTAACTATTAATTGAGACATGTCCTATAAAATATGCTCTCCCATAAGACAAACTCCCATAAGACAAACTCCCATATGACGTCCTCTTAAAAGACATGTCAACCTGTAAGACATGTTCCCCTGCAAGACAATTTTGTGACCACAGCCCATAGAAGGTGGGCTTAGCAAGCAATACAGCCAAAGGCCCCAATTGCATGCTAGCATAAAACAATGGAGAGATTCAATGACACCAGTATTTAACTCCCACATACCACCAAATGACGCCATGTTGATGATGGACCCGCCTCGACCTCCTCTCTGGGTTGACATGTACTCCAGACCCAAGTAGGTACCCTCCATGACTGCTATCTGTGTTGGAATATTCCCTGACATCAATCACTGGGAATCATGTCAAAACAATTCTTCAAAACAGCAAGAGTGGTCCCGCACTAAGACCTGTGTAAAATAATTACTATAACATTCATAAAAACATAGTGTTAGAAACCAGTGAAAATAATTGTTTGGAACACTTCTGATGAGCTTTAAAAAAATATGTGGATATGCATCCATCCCCCCCCCCCCCCCCCAATTCCAAGTGTTCCTAACTCGTGTGCCACAGGTAAAAACAAAGATAACTCAAACCCTGTAATGAAAGTAACCGCATCTTTCTCTGCAGTGGTCATATATACACACCAGAGAAGAACGAAAATCTCTACGTAAAATTGCCTGACTGGGAGTGGCTCAAAGAATCCTTGATGTGTAATTTAAAATATATACATATTTTTTTAACTTCTTAAAGCTTTAGAGATCCCTAATATCTCAAGTGATAAGCCAACGAAATTGTTATTGCAAGCTGGGACAATGTCATATTTTCATGGTTGTCAACAAGAAAGTCTGGAATATTTATCCTGTGCACAATACATGAGACTTCAACACCAAGTGATGGCTTGTGAGTGCAAAAAGGAAAAGATAATAATCTATAAATTACCAGCACAATGAGAAATAGATATGTAAGCATTTGTTGACAATACTTACAAGATTCACAGCCATCATTTTCTTCCATTGGCTATCATCTTCAATGCCAGCATTGTTGACCACAATGTCCAGGTGACCGAAGGCTTCTTGGGTCCCAGCAAATGCACATTTCTATTTATAAGAATATGGAATTAGTTGCTCATTGATACATGTCATCCATGATGCACTGAAGTACAGTAGCTTCTGCACATTTACTGATCCATGAATTAACAAACAACACATCATCTACAGCAATTTGGGCATGGGGGGGGGGGGGGGGGGGGGGCAGGATGTGTGCTTAAAAAACAACAACAAACAACAACAAAAAAATCCACAGGTTTTTACGTACATGGAATTATGCCTAAAATTCCCCCCCCCCCCCCAACTCAAATCTGTGTATGTTTGTGAAACTGATATTAACAAAACACTGATCATATAAATGGGAATTTCTATTCAAAATTTTCACATTTTGTGGTTCAATCTATGTACGTCTGTGGTTGTCTGGGCCTGTGAAGCTGATCTCATCTGGAATACTTAATGAGATTAAAAAAATAGATGCATCTTGCTAGAGTGGGTGATTTTCATTGGCGCCACAGCTTACAACACTCACTAGATAACTTGCTGAGACAACCAAACACAGCCAATGCAAGCTGCGATCACAGTTCTAAACTATGTCAGAAAGAGCAAGCATATCAGCTCCACAATGAGCCATTGTTTGAATAATTAGAGTCTCAATGAGTTCAAATATCAAGCATTAGATAGATATCTAACTCAGACTGAGTTCTGCATAGAGAAGTAGCACCATCCAGGACAGCATGTCATCTTACATCATGAACCATTACACAACCACAAGCAGGGAGAGAAAGGGTCTGGTCTAACGCTATACTTGAGCCTAATGCTATACTTGAGCCTAATGCTATACTTGATTTTATTGGTAATAAATTCATTGTTTTGATGGATGACATGAGCAGAAGCATAATTGGCATGAGTGTCCTTCCAACACTTGTTCGTGGAGAGAAAATTTTATTTTACTTTAAACAAAAATAGCTTACTTTCATATAATTTATGTGCATTTAAATTAAGTATATGTACTCACATAAAGTTCACCATGTGTACTACAGCTTTGAGATGCACCATACACACGAACAAAATCATGTATAGAGTTAGATCAGACCCTTTCCCTCCCCGCTTGCAATTCAGAGGGTCAATGGTTCAGCCAGCGAGACTGGAAGACATAGGGTATAACTGGTTCTAATGCTCTTTAAAGAAAATCTTTCAAAGAGACATGCAAACAGGATTGAGTTGAACCATGACATAAATCAAGAAACAATTACTCCTTTCCATCCTCTATCTTCTACCAGCAGAGAGAGAGAGAGAGAGAGAGAGAGAGAGAGAGAGAGAGAGAGAGAGAGAGAGAGAGAGAGAGAGAGAGAGAGAGAGAGGGATATCCCTCACTCAAGCTACACACTAACAAATATAGCAACATGTACCTCACCAGCTGTTTACTGTTTGTGACATCTGTTTTAAAAAATTGGACATCATCCTTGGAGAACTCCTTCTGGAGACTTGCACAGGCTAGCCTGCCTTCTTTTTCAAGGATATCCACCATGCCCACCTGCAGTGCACAATATTTCAGTTGACTCTAGTGTTCTAATTTACTCTACCGCAGTCGGTACCTTGCCTCCATTTCTGAGCAGCAGTTTGGCTGTAGCTAGCCCTATTCCCTGCGCAGCACCCGTGATGAGAGCTACTCTACCAGCCAACATAATCTACTTTCGCCTATAAGGTAAGGTGTCATTTTGATACTTTGATTGGTTTTTTTTTCCTTGGATAAAAGAAAAGAAATGAATAAAAGTTAAGAGATAGTAGTGCAGCTTAACAATCCACTAAAATGGAACTGACTATCTTTGAAGCTGCTCACCATGCTTGTAAGAGTGTAGAGTAGAGTTGCATACCCCAAGCTTGCTCAATGATACAACACAATCTTCATCATTGATTCCCCCCCCCCCCCCCCCACCTACTTTTTCCTTTTTACACTTGATCAATAATAAAGCTGATAAGACTTCACTCCACAATGTGGGGATAATTCTACAGTGCACTGACTTTATTTTTGCCAGTATGGAGGTAATTATATTATTTGATTCAGCTTGGTGGATCAAAGCAATTGGTGGAAATTGATGAGTCTCCTTTATGAAATTTGAGTTTAATTAGGCTTGATCATGGGCTAATACCTACTTATGGAGTTCTACAGCTGATCAATAAATTATACCATATCTTCCTTGATCTTCATATGAGATATGTGGACAAATAGCTATATCCAGAATAAGTTTTATCAAAATTTTTATTTAACCTTTGAGTTAGATTTCTGTTTTTATTATCCTTCTTGGACTAACTCTCTTGCTTCACATACACACACTGATTGCATATAAACATATTTTAATGGAAATTTATGTAGTTGGGTTTTTTTTTTGTGTGTCCTTGTAGTGTTTATTTATTTATTTATTTATTTTTATTTAAATGGGGTTTTTTTGTTTCTTTTTTTAAATTTTTTAAATTTTTTATTTACCTTTTGGTACTTTCTTGTTCTCTGGTGTTTCATAGTTTATAAGCTCACCTGTCCTCCTAACTGTACTGGCCTCGCCAACATATTTGCTCAGAAAAGAACTGGCCATGCCATCAGGAATGCTCAGATGAAAAAACAAAAACAAAAACAAACGTAATAGATTGAAAAAATTTTTTTGTTAATAGGTGCACACCATTCAATTCGAGTTTGCAAATGGTGGTGTTTTTTTTTTCCATCATAGCTCCATTCATGGCAAATTCAAAGATTTATTGTCTTTGAAATCAAACTAAAAACACTTGCTGGACATTTTCTCGGTCATTGGTACCAAAAATAACAAATTTTAGTGGTAACTGAATGAGTCCATACACCACAAACAAATGAATAAATAAACACATATAAGGTAAATTTATAATAAGATAGTTTCACCATGTATCTTGTTGCTTTGACATATTTAGGAACACTTGCCATCAAGCTGAGAGGTGCTCTAAGCCAGTTAACAATGGGAATTTTCATTCAATTTCTTACCTTCCATTCAAGAGTGACCATTACAAATATTTAATTTTTTTTAAAAAAGAAGAAAAATATGTGGTGAAGTCATGGTTCCCTAAAATCTCAAAAACTCTGAAATAAAAATTAAAATTGAAGAATAAGAAAAATAATCAGCTTAATAAGTACAGGTTAATTATATTCCTTGGACAAAGTCAACCATAAATTAGAAAGGGAGCATCCAATGCCTCTAACATTTTGGAAATAGCTAATAGATACATAGAACAACAGTTTCAATTTCTAAAAATTAAATTAAAAATTATTCCTAAAAATGGTTTTGATTAGAACTCCTCATTCAGCAAACTCTAACAGCTGAAAAAGACAATTTCTTTTCGCTATGCAACAACATTTGTTAAAGCCAACCACTTAAAAAAACAAAAAGCCAGAAAAAAACTACAAAACAACAACTGAAATTCAGTTTGGCTTTTTAAAATATGTTAAAAAAAACCAGACAAATCCAGGAATTCCTACTTTTTGAAAAACCAACTTTTGGACCTTTTACCAACCACCCTTGCACTCTGGTAAAGGATGGAACATGCCATAAGGTTTTTTGGCCCTGCGGACCAACACCACGTGTTTTATACTGGGAGTCTAGCAGCAGTAGAGGATGGCTCTTTACAACTTTAAGAAGATAACGGTAGTACCTACTTCCAAGGACTTCGTGGACATAATTCTTTCCAGAACCCAGCGCAAGACTCCCACTGTGGTTCATAAGCACTACAAGATATCCAGAATTAGGCAGTTCTACACAAAGAAGGTAAAATTCACACAGCAAAACTTCCATGATAAGCTGGCTGCTATACTGGATGAGTTTCCCAAGCTAGATGACATCCATCCCTTTTATGCTGACCTTCTGAACGTCCTCTATGACAAAGACCACTTCAAGCTGGCTTTGGGGCAGATAAACACTGCCAAGCACCTCATAGACAATGTATCCAAGGACTATGTCCGCCTACTCAAGTATGGGGACTCCCTCTATCGATGCAAGCAGCTGAAGAAAGCTGCCATGGGCAGAATGTGCACCATCATGAAGAGGCAGAATCAGAGTCTGCTGTACTTGGAGCAGGTCAGACAGCATTTGGCCAGGCTTCCATCCATCAACCCCAACACTCGAACCATCTTGGTGTGCGGCTTCCCCAATGTTGGCAAGTCAAGTTTCATGAACAAGGTCACTCGGGCAGATGTGGAAGTACAACCGTATGCGTTTACCACTAAGTCTCTCTTTGTGGGGCACATGGACTACAGGTACGTCCAACCTTGTCCCCTTTTTTCAATCAGTGGAATATCTCAGCTCTTGAATGCTACTTTTATAGTTTAAATTAGAAAATGAGCTCTTCAGAACAGGTGGCCTATAAACTGTGCTTGTACTTATGCATCATCTGCATAATACATTATGTTTGTGTGTTTGGTAGATTAGAGAGATATAGAGTAGACATTGTCCTCAATTTGGATGGTAACTTTCTTTATGGGACTTTACATTTTTAATCAATTTATTTATTTTATAATTATTTTTTAGTTAATGACATCACTCTGTCTGGTGAAATTATGTTCACATTCTGATATATAGCATACCGATGAATATCTCAAGTTGAAGAGGATTTTATTTACTTTTGTTTCAGTTTTTTATTTTATTATTATTATTATTTAAAGTTTGTACCCCACCCCAAATGGATAAACAAGTTGTTTGTTGTTGTTTTGTTTATTTTTTTTGTTTGTTTTGTTTGTTGTTGTTTTTTGTTTGTTTTTTTTATTGAACAC
This sequence comes from Lycopodina hypogea, assembly GCA_963969325.1. Taxonomy (NCBI): domain Eukaryota; kingdom Metazoa; phylum Porifera; class Demospongiae; order Poecilosclerida; family Cladorhizidae; genus Lycopodina; species Lycopodina hypogea. The sequence continues at coordinate 15,239,270 of OZ017781.1, forward strand.
ACAAGAGAGTTGCATAGTAATGCAGGACACTATTGGGTAGAGTATACCCAGACTGTGTCATACATTTGGACTGCACTTGCTGCAGGTACTTGAGGTGGCAGGTGGTGGACACACCTGGCATCCTGGATCACTCCCTGGTGGAGCGCAACACCATCGAGATGCAGGCCATAACTGCCCTGGCCCACCTCAGGGCCGCCATTCTCTACGTCATGGACATCTCAGAGCAGTGCGGCCACTCCATCGAGCAACAGGTCGACCTGTTCAACAACATCAAGCCTCTGTTTGCCAACAAGCCTCTCTTGGTGGCACTCAACAAAGTTGATGTAATATCTCCACAGGACCTGCGTGAGGACGCCAAGCAGCTTTTGGCCGAGTTTGAAAAGGAAGGGATTCCCATTGTCCCCATGAGCACGCTCACAGAGGAAGGCGTGGTGGAGGTGAAGACCAGGGCATGTGATGAGCTCCTTGCTCAGAGAGTGGAGCTGAAGTTGAAGGGCAAGAAGTTGCCAGATATTATAAACAGACTGCATATTGCAGTCCCCAAGCCTCGCGATGTGGTGGAACGTCCTCCTTTCATACCCCCTGGGGCAAAGGTCAAGACCTCCTCTACTGCCATGGAATTAGATTCACAGGATGAAGCCGTACACACACCTGCCACGAAGAAAAAGTTAGAAAGGGACATAAAATTGGAAATGGGTGAGGATTACTTCCAAGATCTGAAGAAGAATTACCTGCTGGCTAATGAAGATGAAAAGTATGATGATATACCGGAGATCTTTGAAGGGAAGAACGTGGCAGACTACATTGACCCAGACATTATGAAGCGTCTGGACGAGCTGGAGAGGGAGGAAGACACAAGAGAGGCTGCTGGGATGTACTTGTCAGAGCCTGAAGACCCTGAAGTGCTGGAGGTGAGGAAAATGGCGGTAGCTGTCAGAAGGAAAAAGTTGCTTTTAAGGAATCAGAGTTGGCACAAGAAGAGCAACAATTATCCTGTCATGCCTCGAGGTGTGTCTGGCCGTCCATCCAGGAAAAGGGAGGATGGTAGGGGCATGGAGATGGGAAGTGAAGGAGAGGGATCTGACATGGATGACGGAGGTGTGTTATAGGCGATGCTTGGTATTGATGCAGTTGATATTGTTTTTCTATTGATTTTAGTTGCAAAGATCGCTGGCAAGAAGAGACTTCGTTCCCAATCTATAAATAAATCTGGATCCAGAATGAGATCTGTTTCCAAAATGCCAAGGTTAGTTAGTTTGGTGGGTGGGTGAGCATGTTTTGGAGTGATAATTCTCCTGTGCCTATTTAACTGATAACAAATGATTAATATGATCAGATGGATCAACACCATAGATTGACAGGTAACAGTTCCATGGAAGATGCTAGAGAGCTTAGAAGTGTGTTAAGGGCTAGCCACAACTGTTGACACTAACTTTACACACTAGAGACTCCATTCATCAGCACTACTACTCTAGACCTTGCTAACTGTTGACTCTAACTTGCTGTAAATGTGCCAATAAAGTGCTATAAATTGTTAGCTATACATTTATGCATGTCAACTGTTTTACAGCTTAAATGAGTGTGTTAAGTTTATGGCCCAAGTGGTGTGTTCATCTCTCTCTTCCCACATGTTTTGTTCATTTCTGATACCATTTTTATTAGTCAAGGACATGCTTACATTTGACTTCATATCATGATATAGCGTACAAGAGGGTAAAATTGAGAGTTGGTAAGCATAATTAAAGGGAGTGTTTCTTTTACTGGGTTGCATAAAGGATCTCATCAATAGTTCTCTGGGTTATCTTTTTAAAGTTATCTTTTCTTCTTCTTCTTTGTCCCAGAGATCAGTCTGGTCTGCGTGATGCCAAACAGGTTGTCATGGCAAAGAAGAAGATGAGGATGAATCAGAAGAAGTTCACACAAGATGGCAGACAGGGAGAATCGGATAGGAGAATCTTAGCTGTCAAGCCCAAACATCTCTTCGCTGGCAAAAGGAAGATGGGCAAAACTGGTCGTCGTTAATTTTATATGTGCCATACATATCAACAAAAACCTGTATTGCTTGCTATAATGATTTTCAAGTGTTAATCAATTTGTCTTAGAGGACCACATCTACATGATCTCTTTCCTGGGGAGTTTGTAGCACTGTGCATGCCAGCCAGTGTCGTTTTTGTTGACCCATGCTCATTCTTGATTGGCCGTGTTGGCCTAGTCTATATAGACACCTACTGATGTCCTCCTCAAGACCTCACCTAACACCATGGGTGAGGTCTGATCCTTGTTCACCTGTTGAGTGAGTGTTAGTGTATTTGAACTTTTCCAGCCACGGATGCATGTGATTGATCACATGATCACAATCCCACTAGGCCACTTCCGATTATTACTTGTGGCACACAGGCCTAGGTACACTTGGAATGATGGGGCAGCATACATCCACAAGGTTTACTCAAGAATGGATTTTTAACTAATTGATCACTGTTTGGAAATGACGAAGTTTGTTGTTGGTTATGAATAAGTTCATTTACTGTGTGAAAACCCTGTGGTTACTACGAGTACTTTTTACTGTATAGAACCCAAAAGTTGTAAATCTTACAGCAACTTTAACATCATCTTAAGTGTTCTAAGCAAGTATTTGCCTGGTCTAAAACACTTTCAATAAATGCCATAGGGATTATTTGCCACAGGTCTTAGTGTGGGACTGCTCTTGTCAGTATGTGTGCAGCTATCAGCTGGACCTGCCGGACACTGCTGGTGTGCACATGGTCTGAACAGGGATTGAACTGAGAGATATTTGCTGCTGGTACTCATCAAGTGACATTGTTTAAATTTCTTTTGATGGAATCTTTTTCATGTAAATTGAGTAGAGGTAGCACTGGTGAACTGGTACTTAATTTAGGTGTACTAGAGAAATACCCTTCAATTATTCCATCCTTACCATATTGAAGAGAACAGATTAATTTGCTGACCTCACTTTGTAAATTAATTATGATGCACCACAACTTCCTCTGGAAGTGGCCAGTGATCCTGTGAGCACCCCCTGAAAATTTCAGGATTGGTTCAGGCATCTGGGAGGATAAGCTACAGACAGACCAATCTTGAATTATAGTAAGATTTAATAGTCAATTGTAGTTTTATGCTCCCTTATTTGTAGGTGTAGTTCAGCAAATCATGTGTCAAGTTTCAAGATAACAGATCAGGGGTACATTATTACACAAAAGGAAGGTTGAAAAAGTTGGGGCAAGGCTGCACAGCACCCAACAATAGTTGGATGTGGTGTTGCTGGTGTGCTCACCCTGATAGTGATTCAAGGTGCTATCACAACTCACAGGAATATTTTTTACTCTTGGAAACATCCCCACCTCCCTCCCTTTGGAGTATTTTCTTGAAACTTTACCTGAGACCAGCTGAACCCCACCAACAAATAATGAAGGAACATAAAACCACAAATAGTTGTCATATACACTTAAAATCTATGTACCCGTTCCACTAGTGTTTCCTCAGATATGCACCATCAGAGGTCATCTCGACCATCCTACTTTGGCTGAATCTCTTACAGCACAGCACTGGTCACACGGAATATTTCAAAATAAGAATAACACAAGAAAATTTATTCAGTTCGTGAAAAAAAGGTGTGTTTAAAATGTAAAAAATTGATAATAATGCTAATTGATATAAATGAGAGAAATATAGCATGCAATAATTAACAGATTTACCACCAAATCTTTCACTAGAGCCGATTAGGTGGAGTTACTAGTTCATTTCTTCATAAAAAGATAGCCATGCGTGTGTGTGTGTGTGTATGAATGAGAGAAATCAATGAAATAGTGGAATGCATTCATACAAAATAAAATTAGAATTCAAAAGAACAAGAACTTGCATAAAGCAGTGCAATCATAATTCTTTAAACTTCATTGTTTCGGGTAGAGGTTGTTTGCTTTGATGTAGTCGATGATTCTGTCAGGAATGAGGTATTTGACACTCTCACCTCTCCTCAAACTTCGCCGGATCTTTGTGGAGCTGACTTCATTGCAACTCCAATCATTGAAGATGTGGATGCCATTCTACATAATGCACACTATTTTAAATGTGACTTGTATAGACTGGATAAACAGAAAGAAGAGAGACCTTGCCCTACCTTGAATGAATGGAGTATGTCCGATTCATACACAAACTTCTCGGGGTTATGGCCAATTCTTGACGACACCACAAGACCAAACCTCCCAATAATTTCCTGAAGCTATAAAATAACAACAGCAACAATATCAAATTAAGTACAATCTGGATTACAGGGAGAAAGTAATGAGTGTGAAATCTGTCATTCTAACGTTTATAAAGTTCCCTCAGGGGAATCAATCAGGAATCAATCAGTGGCTTGAATCTGTCAACCAAATAAGGCACGATCAGTAAGTATTTTATTACGTATTAGGTTCAACAGGCTAGGTAAACAAAATAGTGGGTGGGTGGGTGGGAGGGGAGGTGATTTTCCTTCAGTATTCTTTTTTTTTTTTTTTCCTTTTTTTTTTTTTTTTGTCAACTCATTTGTAGCAGGAAACTCATCTCCATTGGGTGGATAAAGTCAGGCCTCAACTTGTTAATTTGGTTAGTTTTGAATATGTGCCATGTCAGATAAATTAGATAACGAGCATTCATATTGAAGATACATTAGATCTGTTCTACTAGTAAAGAATATGATCCATGTACTCCATTGTCTCTAACCTCTTCGTTACTCCAGAGGTCAGGAACGGCGAAGGACTCCACTAGGTCAGCTCCACAGAGCAGCTTGACACAGGGGGTGGAGCCAGTTGCTGTTGTCTCCTGGCTGGAAGCCTGCTCCTGCAAGTGACGGAGAACATGAACAGTTGGAGTCCACTTGTCCAGTTGCTCCGACTCCCAGGGGTCAACTCTGCATGTATAGATAAAGACGAATGATAGTGATAAGAACCAGTAGACAAAGTAATGGTTGCCTGAGTGAGTAATGTTTGCCTGTGTGAGTAATGTCTGCCTGAGTGAGTAATGTCTGCCTCTGTTAGTAATGTCTGCCAGAGTGAGTAATGTCTGCCTGAATGAGTAATGTCTGCCTAAGTGAGTAATGTCTGCCAGAGTGAGTAATGTCTGCCTGAGTGAGTAATGTCTGCCTGAATGAGTAATGTCTGCCTGAGTGAGTAATGTCTGCCTGAGTGAGTAATGTCTGCCTGAGTGAGTAATGTCTGCCTGAATGAGTAATGTCTGCCTAAGTGAGTAATGTCTGCCAGAGTGAGTAATGTCTGCCTGAATGAGTAATGTCTGCCTGAGTGAGTAATGTCTGCCTGAGTGAGTAATGTCTGCCAGAGTGAGTAACGTCTGCCTGAGTAAGTAATGTCTGCCTGAATGAGTAATGTCTGCCTGAATGAGTAATGGCTGCCTATATGAGTAATGGCTGCCTATGTGAGTAATGGCTGCCTGTGTGAGTAATGGCTGCCTGCCTAAGTGAGTAATGGCTGCCTGCCTGAGTGAGTAATGGCTGCCTGAATGAGTGAGTAATGGCTGACCATAGAGTGGTATACAATGTATTGGCAAAAACAATTTTTGAGCTTGTCTACTACAATAATAAACAAATAATATCGTCAAGGACAAAATTGACAAGCTGAGACATAATCTCTAAGAATGGGTCAAGGTAAAGTTAAGGGAAATATCAAATTGGTAATGAATGTTAAACAATGGGTATTTATTAGGCAGCTGTAAGTTATGTGCTATCTGCTCTTCCTTTGTAAACCACCTGCAGCTTCAGAGAGTATGTCCTGCCAAGATGTTCTCATCCAACCAAACCTTGTCCACTGTCTTGCCAAAACCCGGAGAAGTGGGCTATTTATTAAAAGCACAAAGTATGAAATGAATTTTATCTGGTGCGGTCTTCACGGCTACTTATACTCAGTCTGCACGGCTACATATACTCAGTCTGCACGGCTACATATACTCAGTCTGCACGGCTACATATACTCAGTCTGCACGGCTACATATACTCAGTCTGCACGGCTACATATACTCAGTCTGCACGGCTACATATACTCAGTCTGCACGGCTACATATACTCAGTCTGCACGGCTACATATACTCAGTCTGCACGGCTACATATACTCAGTCTGCACGGCTACATATACTCAGTCTGCACGGCTACATATACTCAGTCTGCAAGGCTACATATACTCAGTCTGCACGGCTACATATACTCAGTCTGCACGGCTACATATACTCAGTCTGCACGGCTACATATACTCAGTCTGCACGGCTACATATACTCAGTCTGCACGGCTACATATACTCAGTCTGCACGGCTACATATACTCAGTCTGCACGGCTACATATACTCAGTCTGCACAGCTACACATACTCGGTCTGCACGGCTACATATACTCATTTCTTGGATTTATATGAGAATATGGCTAATTTACTGTGTGAATAGCCACGTGGTCTCTGTCATCCTGGTCAATTTAAGTGTACAAAATAGTCAAATATTGCATTCTAAGAGTATAATTAGTTTTTGGTTGGAAAAATAGAATTAAATTTGAAAAGGTCCTAAAATTAGGGACAGCAGACATGTGTCTGTCCATCTGTTGCTCCATCATGCCCCAATCTAGTGAAACATGCAGAGGATTAGAGATAATTCTTTTCACTTGGAGAGTCCCACGGACATGAGTTGCATAGCCCTTCAAAGTCACATGATATAACACTTAGACAATTACTGTATAAAATAATACAAAAATGGTTGGTTGGTTGATTGTGGTGAAGCATTTGTAGGGTACCAATTTCAACCACAGTTATTCAATATTTCTTGGTTGATGTTGATAGTAGAGATTCTGGCCAGAGAGAAATAATGCATAAAAAACAGCCAATAATTGGATAAACTGATTTTTCTGTATTATTACAGTTTAAAGAGAGAGATAAAAGGACATCAGGTGTTAGTGCGTGGTGAGTTTAGGTGTTTCTAGAACAATGGGCTTGAGAGAGTATCCCAAGTGCAAGCAAAAAGAGTGGGAGGAGAATACCAGCAGTGGTGAAGAATGGCAGTAATATTCCAGCATCACACAGACCCTCTCCAAGAGACCACCGGGGAGAGCCAGCCAGCCAGTCAGCTCTTGTTAGCTAAACATGTATACAGCTTGTTTGGGCATAGTCAATGTATAGGAAACTTATATACAATTTAACATATCGTGCAATATTTAGGTAAGCCAATAAGTTAATATACATACAATTAAGTGCCAATACACAGGCCTTGTCATGTTAAAGTAATTAACTTAGCGCTAGCCCTAGGCATTGATGTCATGTCATGATCAACTAACTTCAGCAGTTCACCATTCTCATGGGGAAAAAAGAAGCAAGAAACAAAATGGCCCTTAGGTGATTATTTCATTCCTATTTTTTTTTTAAACATTGTATCTTAATGTCTAATGTAAAATAGTCTTCAGTATACAGCCTCCAGAATACTATAATTCAAGCACCTTTACACAGAGTTGTTCCTTAGCACTTACGTGATCCAGTTAGAGCTCTCTACCGCTAGTTGACACATGGCAACTCTGTGACAGCTCGCCACCAAATCCTACCACAACAACAGCCAAACAAAGAACATTACACTACTATTAAGATTAGTTCAAAATACAGCATTTGGTTACATTTCAGTCTGTTTGGTGTTTGTTGTTGTCTTTTTTTTATTTTTTATTTATTAATTAAAAATATATGTGTGTGTATATGTGTACATATATGTGTGTATATATGTCTGTGTATATATATATATACATATATATATGTATATATATATTTTTTAAATTTTTTTTTTAATACATATTTGATTGTTCATAACATGGACCACCCAGCGCAAACAGCTGGCAGCAGCGAACATCAAAGTCTGAGCAACCATTTCCCTGCAGTTGTTCCCTATTATGTCATCAGGCCTTCATATTCTTTAGTTTGGGAAGCCCACTGTAACAAGATTCTCTAATTCAGCCAAGCCATTCTGGTACAAGAATCAACAGAACAAAGATGGGAGTTTAACATGTGCAGGTTTTCTGATTGGTTGAACACTGCCCAGTTGATATTGGAATGCAGCTGCAGGTACATCCCATTTCAGTGTTCCATACAGTTTGTTGGGTTACATCCCATTTTACGGTTAACAATGTTACATACCCAAACACACACCAGGTGGATGGGAAGTGCTCCTACACAGTTAAAGAAGTGAGGGCAACCACTAAAACCTCTTCCACAAAGCAGTACAGCCAGCTATATGCTTGTTATCAACATGCCTGTCATTAATCAGTCAACAGTTAGGGAGGGATTAAGATACTCACTCATTCACTCAATCATGCACTTCCATCATACATCATAATCTACAAAACAATTTAAAGTTTGCATTTTTTTTAAAAAACCCATAAAAACAGGGCGTGTCTTTCAAATCCACAATATAATATATATGTAATTTTAAATCATGGCTGTAACCTTCCCACTTTTATTGTCCCATATATTTTATTCTCTCTTCAATATTACCCACTTTAATTTAGCTTAGAGAACCGCAGAGACCTCACACTTACCTTTTTCCCATAGGCATCGTGGACACATGAGAGGATTCCCTTCTCCACTATGTATCTGCCTGTGTGATGCAAACTGTTCCTAGCACACTCTGCAATAAATACAAGAGACTTTACTGCCAGGATTTAGAATGACCTGCACATAATAATGTTTGTCATGTGTGCCACCACCAGGCCCTCCACCCCGGCCCTCCACCATTCCAGAGAGTCCTTGTGCTAATTCTACACTCACAAAGATGCATGGACCATCAAAGTTACACATATACACGTCTCACAAGAGGACAACATAACGACAATGATATTTTTAAGAATTTGGACTAATTACAGTGATCACTGTAGCCGGACAATTGATGATACAGGACAATCCCGTCAAAAAACGACAATTGTAAGACACCACTTGTTCTCTGACTGCTCATTCTTGTATGAGATGAATGGTTGCATGCGTCCATTTGCTGCGTCTGCTGGTTCAGCCCAGATGATATACAATCAGGCTGAAACAGGTTAGATTCTAACATGAGATTCATACTGTGTGAAGGTCTAGCCTGGGAATACACCACATAATAGGGTGGGTAGCATGTTTGGAGGTGAATAGGTGAGCAGATGAGATGAGGGCCTGAGGAGACAACCAGTGCATGGTCACTTCTATGTGATGCCTTGAGGCTTTATTGTGGTGTTCATATGAATTCCTCTATCTACACCGAGTGATAGGGAGCACTTTCACATGCGACTGAAGCTTCATTGGCAAAAGAACAACTAGAAAAAAATTTTTAACTGTTGATTGTTGTTTGTTAGGCAATTCGGAGGAAGTGCTGACACCAGCAGGAAGCATTGAGCACACACAAAACAGCACAGGTGAGGAGCACTCACTGCTATGGCCTGGATAACCACACCCACCATGAATGGACAAACAGGATAGGATGTGACATGTATATGCCACAACACTGAACATGTGGACTACACTGGCAATCTGTACAAGATAAAGTCCTCATGCATGTTTTCTATATTGAGTGTGTGAGTTTAAAATGGTTTTGATAAAAATTGATGATCTATGGATGATCATACTAAGATTAAATTAAATTAAAAGAAATCAAAGAAACTCTTCTTTTACCTCTTCCCTCCCCCCCCTCCCTCTAAAAAAAGGAACACATCACACACACTCCCATATCCACACATCAAGCAAACAAGCATTTCACACACATCCAGTGAAACACAGTTTGGGGTTGTCATGAGACTGAACCAGAGAGAGGTTTATACCAGTTCACCACCACACTCCTACCACACAATTGATCAGTGCTTAAATTCTAATTTTCAACACAGTGGCCTCTTTCATACTTTGAAGAAGGAATAGATCATACAATTTAGCATTTAGTTTCAGTAACAACAGGTAAATAGTAACAGCAGGTAACAAGCAAGTTAGTACCAACCAAACATTCGGAGATGTGCGTGGGTTAGGGGGTTGAAGGAGCCACAGAGCACCAGGATAACCCTAGTTTTGCTTGCACTAGCTGTCATATCTCTTTCTTCAGTTTTTACAAATCTTCGTGAAATTCAAGGTAGAGCTTTCACTATGAAGTTCCGTCTACCCGCTCCAACCAACCACACAACCCAACCAGAGCCCTACCTCTAATTGCTGTTCCAGGGTTGTCTGGTCTCCTCTGAACTTGAATTATGCCACGTTTTTACCTAAAATAGGCCAATTTTATGTCTGGCAGGACGAACATTGCCAAACTTATTCCAAATTGAAACCAAATTCAATGGAATTTTAATGAAGCTTACATCTCATAGATATTATTAGATGAAGGTTGAGAATGAGTCACTCTCAATCTTCATTTAGTAAAATCAATGAGATTTAAAGAAGCCAAAACAGTTCTGCAGAGATGACTTCTGCAAATCCCAAGTTTTACAATATGTGCAGTCAGTTCAGCGTAGTTTACAGTCTTCAACCAGTGCAACCACCTGGCTTCTCCTGATGAACCAAGAGCTTCAAGAGGAACAAAGGGTGATAACCAAAAAAAATCTAGCAAATCCTAAAAGAAAGAAGAAAAGAAAAGCTATTTCTATCAAAATGAAAATGAATAAAGTCAATATAAAAATGAAGGAAAAAAATTCAGAAAAAGGCATAAAATATTCAAATTTGTAAAGAAGAATTAGTACACTTGTTTAAGGCACAATGTATGCATGTAGAAGATGAAAAGAGTGGTATTGGATAAATCTGTGGAATTGTGCATGAAATTACTCTGACATATTTGGTGTTGTTTTGTAGCTAGCTAGATCAGTAGGAAAGTTAGATCATACTTACGATTATATTCATAATTCCAAAGTCTGGGAATTCTGTATTAATTCATTTGATGAAGTTCTTGAGAGAAAGAAAGAGAGAGGGATTGAAAGGTACCAGCCTTTGTGTGAATTTTTTTTCCTTCAAGTTGTGCAGACCTCTTATATTTGCTTCGCTGGCAAAGTAAGTGTATAGACAAACAAACATGCTCTTGATATGATTTATTTTCTTCACCTCCTAATATTGTTATTATCATTTTTTATGTATTTTATTATGATTATTATCATAATTGTAGTATTATCCTTGCTATCCATCCTAGGATGGAGACAACAAAAATATTTTACTACAATTTGAGATTTCTTGTTCATTTGTTTGCTTTCTGTTACATATCAGCCGCTTGAGCCTATTTGGCTCAAAAGAAGAACATGGAAGGAGGAGGAAAGGGATTTGGGTATGGTTTCATTGATTTCACTTAGAGTGTGTTTACATGATAATGATTTGTAGTATTCATAATGCATATTGTGGTCAGTTTGCATGCATAAAATTGAGCCCCCCTTCCCCCCCCCCCCCCCCCCCCCCCCTCTTTTCAAGGACATTCTAACACTGAGACAACAGACACTTAATATAATCCACCTGGAAGAATATATCCAGATTCATACTTAATTAATGGGGGTTTAATAGAGTTAATTTTTTCTTCACACTTGACCAAAAAAAATAATTCACATTACACTGCAACCACAATAACAATTCCATTAGAAAGAGCAAAAAAGTGGTTTGGGCAATGTTTGCTGACCTATGTGTGTTTACGTAATTGTGGTTTACATGCCCAATTGTCTGGGAGGAGTTATCAAACAAACTGATCTTCACCAAACTTCCTTATAACCATCCCCAGGGTGACCCTCATCAAACCCTGAAAATTGAAGCCCTTTATAACAATTGTTTAGGAGGAGTTCCGAAAAAACAAACATACAAACAAATTGACAATTACAGCAAGATTACTAGCAGGCAATCGTGGCTGTGGTCATGAATGCTTTCCAGACCCACTTTGTAGG
>OZ017781.1:15251351-15406113 GCA_963969325.1 Lycopodina hypogea
CCCTAAGGTACCTCACTGATGGGATGTTGTTGCGTGAGGCCATGGGGGACCCACTGCTGGAGAGGTACTCTGTCATCATCCTGGATGAGGCCCACGAGAGAACTCTGGCCACAGACATCCTCATGGGTCTTCTGAAGGAGGTGTGTGGGTGGGTAGGGGTGTGGATTAGCAGACGAGGAATGGTCGACCTGATAGGATCTCTAGAATGACAGAACCTTCTTCAATGTGAATTAACTGATATAATAAAGAGAAAAATTTTAAAAAAAATTGAGTTTCTATCCTAAAAAGGGGAAGAAAAAAGAACAACTCAATTATATGGAGTAGCTCTAGCCCTAAATCAACATTTACCAATTGCATGTCATATACACTGTCATTTTGGTTTCTTTTTTCTAGTGAACACGGAAGTGTTTGTTGTTCTGTTTAATTGTGAGGATTGATTGGTTCTCCCTCTCATTCTCCCTCACTGTAGATTGTGCAGCAGAGGACAGACTTGAAGATTGTCATTATGAGCGCCACTTTGGATGCCGGCAAATTCCAGCACTACTTTGGGGAGGCTCCGCTTTTGGTGAGTAGTGACTTCAGTGTAGTAACGCAATACAAATTATGTTGAGCTCATGATATAGTGTACTAATCAGGTGTAACATAATGTAATCTTAATCTTGTCTGAATACAAAATACACCATCAATCATGGGTAACTCAATATATAACATTTAGCATTGGAGTTATCAAATGCACAAAGCTTATTGTTCGATTATTTTGTTCCCCCTCCACTAATTATAGTGGCAGTCTAGAGAGAGAGAGAGAGAGAGAGAGAGAATCTCTTGACCACAACCTGTGAAAACCATATCTATATCCACACTCTGCTATTAAGCCAAGACCCACCTAGTTTTCAAGCACTTCCTGCATTTATTGTGAATGCCTGTGCTCTTCAGTTTCAAACAGATTCAGTTTGAGGAAGTTTAAAAATATGTTGTCAATAGTTTCTAATTATGTCCTTATTGTGTAGTTTCCACTCCATGCAACTAATTCACCGTCACAGGTGGACTGATGGACTGTCTTGCATTTTCTTCTGGTGTGTGTAGCACACATCGGAGAATAAGGGAGTGCAATAAATGCTCACATGTTTTGTAAACATCTCCTGAATCATTCCCCCCCCCCCCCCCCCACGTCCCTCCCATGCTGTTATTGCCCTCCCCCCGTCCCCCTCCTTCGCTGTCATTGCCCCCCCTCCTCCCTCGCTGTCATGTGGTATGGTCTGTTTGTTGTGTAGAGTGTGCCCGGTCGTACTCACCCGGTGGAGATCTTCTTCACCCCAGAGCCAGAGCGTGACTACCTAGAGGCAGCCATTAGGACAGTCATCCAGATCCACCTGTGCGAGGAAGTGGAGGGAGACGTCCTGCTGTTCCTTACTGGACAGGAAGTGAGTCGCACCTTTATATTGGACAGATATTAGGTTTGAGGGGAGGGGGGAGGTTGACCACTGTACATTATTGATGTCCATGTGTTTATGCTCTCTCTCTCTGTAGTTCATATTGAGGTGTTCACTCCTTGTTACCCTCCTGCACCTCTTTCCCTCTCTTTCTCTCTCTGTGGTTCATATTGAGGTGTTCACTCCTTGTTATCCTTCTGCACCTCTCTCTCTCTCTTTCTCTCTCTCCATTGCTGCAGGAAATTGAGGAGGCATGTAAACGTATCTCACGTGAGGTTGAGAACCTCGGTCCGGAGGTCGGGGACCTGAAATGCATCCCCCTCTACTCCACCCTCCCCCCTAACCTCCAGCAGAGGATATTCGAGGCAGCTCCCCCAAAGAAGGCCAACGGAGCCATCGGAAGGAAGGTAGTCGTCTCCACAAACATTGCAGAGACCTCTCTAACCATTGATGGAGTGGTGTTTGTCATTGACCCTGGCTTCTCCAAACAGAAGGTACGACTAGATCTAGGGAACAGGCTGGTTATGTGAGAGAAATCACACATTGATCAGGATTGGCAACAGCTTATTTGCTTCTAGGAGTCACTATTATCTCTTGCTGTTGCATTGCTGTTGTTATAGTTGTCCTCCAGCTATGTGTATGTAGTGTTACCACTCTATGGCAATTACATGTGGATGGGATTAGGGGGCATTAATTGAAATATAAAAACCTTTGTTGCCAGCAAATCACATGATCAGATTATTTTTAGCATTATATTACAAACACTGGAGTGGACTTAAAATACTATTTCATGAGGAAAAAGAGGTACTGGTCATCTTATGCATTGTGTTGTTGTGCAGGTGTACAATCCTCGCATCAGAGTGGAGTCTTTGTTGGTGTCGGCCATTTCCAAAGCCAGCGCACAACAGAGGGCAGGGCGTGCTGGAAGAACAAAGCCTGGAAAATGCTTCCGTCTCTATACAGGTCTGTGTATCTGTCTGCCTGTCTGTCTGTGTGTGTGTGTGCCAGTGACATGTGTGACTGGACACTGTGCCTTTGTGTGATATGATTCTATGCACTATTGGGGCATTATGTGGAGTCATTATGTGAAAAGATTACAGTACACAATTCCTTAATATAAAGCATGTTGCCATGGTGATGTGTTACCCTTTCCACCCCCTCCCTCTCTGTGTGTCTATGTGTATGACACTGATGCTGCTGCTCCTGCTCTCCAGAGAAGGCCTACCAGAATGAGATGCAGGACAACACTTACCCAGAGATCCTGCGCTCAAACCTGGGCTCCGTGGTTCTGCAGCTGAAGAAGCTTGGCATCGATGACCTGGTTCATTTCGATTTCATGGATCCCCCAGGTCAGTTAATGGAACAGAGACTGTAGGAATGGGAGTGGATGCTGGAAGATGCCATAAGGGAGTGGTGATCCTGAGTGTTCCTGAGTGACATTTATAAAATGTAAATTGTCAGTGGTGAAGTACCATAAAGTGAATCATCCTCCCTGCATGTAGCCCCACCCATCACCATTATCCCCCTGGTGAAGGGTGTGTACAGTCAGGTTGACGTCCACAAACTATCTAATTTCTGATGCCATTATGGAAGAGAAGGTGTGTGGTGGTGGAGAGAAGGTGGGTGTGGTTACATGGAGAGCAAGTCTTGCTACTGGATAGTCATCATTTTCTAAACTTCACTTATTTCCGAATTTTTATTGTCCATTAATCTCATTCTCCCTCATTTCTACTTCCTCTCCTTTGTCCACTTGTAACTCCTTTTCCCTTTTCTCTCTTCACATATTCTCTTCACTTCCTCACTTCACTTCCTCATTCCACTTCCTCACTCCTCCCTTTACTTCCTCACTCCTCCCTTTACTTCCTCACTTCCTTACTCCTCCCCCTTCACTTCCTCTCTTCACATCCTCTCTATTTTCTTTCTTCATTTCCTCACTCTATTTCCTCTCTTCCACCTCCACCTCCATCTCCTCTCCTTGCAACCTTCTCTCACCTCCATCTCCTCTCCTTGCAACCTTCTCTCACCTCCTCCTGTAGCCCCAGAGACGTTGATGCGGGCACTGGAACTGCTCAACTACCTCGGCGCTCTGGACGATGATGGAGAGTTAACAGAGCTTGGCTCCATGATGTCTGAGTTTCCCCTTGACCCTCAGCTGGCCAAGATGGTCATCGCCTCCACCGACTACAACTGTTCCAATGAGATCCTCTCTATAACTGCCATGTTGTCAGGTGGGCAGGCTTGGGAATGATGTGGCATCACATGACGTGCATGTGTCTATGACATCATAGATCACTAGTTTTCAGACCTGCCTTTTAACTGCTAGTATTCATTGAAACTGGTGTAGAGTAAGGGGAGTGGCTAGGGTGAGGGTTGTGTGTGGTTAGGATGAAAGGGTGTGGTTAGAGTTTGATTGGGCTCTAAAGGCTTGACCTGAAGTAATTGTGGTATGATAATATGTTGAGGATCGTGTTTGATTTTTCACTAATGGTAATGAGGTTGTTGGCCTTTTCTTTTGTTGATGTTTTGGTAAATATTTTTGTTGACCTTTGTTGTGATTGTGGATGTTGTTGACTTGGGATCTAATTGTGTTGTTGATTTGTGGTCTGTTTGAGGATATGTTTGCACATGAGATGAAGATTGAGAATAAAATGGTGTCTCCTCCCTCTCTCTCTCCCTCTCTCTCTCTCTCTCCCTCTCTCTCTCTCTCTCCCTCTCTCTCTCTCTCCCTCTCTCTCTCCCCCTCTCTCTCTCCCTCTCTCTCTCTCCCTCTCTCTCCCTCTCTCTCTCTCCCTCTCTCTCTCTCTCCCTCTCTCTCTCTCCCTCTCTCTCTCTCCCTCTCTCTCTCTCCCTCTCTCTCAGTGCCTCAGATATTTGTGCGACCCTCTGATGTGAGGAAACAGGCGGACGAGTGTAAGATGCGATTTGCCCACATAGATGGTGACCACCTCACTCTCCTCAATGTCTACCACGCCTACAAGCAAAGTACAGATACATTCTATAATGCATGATAAGTACATGACCTATTGCATTTCAGGAGAAATAGAGTGTTTGAGACTTTGTGGTTTTCAATGCTATTTGAAGAGAACAAATGGAATTAGCAAAGAATAAGTAACCAGTTTTCGATGAATCCATATTTCCATGTTCTATTCATACCTGTACTTTTACAGCTGCTTTAATTCCTGCCCTCATCCTTCCCTTCAGTGTGGAAGGAAGGTTTTTTTGTTTGTTTGTTTTTTATAATTTCTTTTAGATGACATTTTAAGCCAGGTTGGTTTGGTAATGGTGGATGTTGAACCCAGCTTCTACCCCTGAGTTCAAATGTCTGAACACCTTATTCATCCCATACCTGGTTGGTCACATGAGTTACAGCTCTCTGTTAATAAGCTAATGCCGAGGGGAAACAGCTAAATAGAAATAAACTGTAATACATAAATGGAACAAAAATTTATGTTGCTGTTAGTTTTGCATATTTTAAGATTACAAATAACAAATTTGGAATACGTGCATCATTTTGGGGACTGTTGAGTCAGCATGTTGTTGCCCTCTCCCTGTAGACCGTGAGGACATCCAGTGGTGCTACGACAACTTTGTCAGCAACCGATCTCTCAAGTCTGCAGACAACGTGAGAGAGCAGCTGTCCCGCATCATGGACCGGCTCACCTTGCGGCGCACAAGTACAGAGTTCACCAGCAAAGACTACTACTTGAACATCAGGAAGGCTTTCCTCTCCGGCTTCTTTATGCAGGTGGACATTTTCTTGCCTGCCTGCATATGTGACTGCCTGGGGGGGGGGGGGGGGGCATATGTTGTAGTTATATAACATGTAATATTCTAGATTCACTGGCTGGTCTGGGGTTAGGGCTACTGGTTGGCCCATGGTGCCTGAGTTGAACATTGCTCTCTGTCAAATGAATAGTTTTGAAATAAGATTATAAACCAGACTTTATTCACTCTTGAGATGCACATACATGGGACTTTCTGTGCTAGCGTAGCTATCATTCTCTCTGGTCATATAAGCAGGAGTTGTCTGGCTACTTCTGCAAGTATGAGGTTAGTATTCTCGCTTAGAAGGCAAGTGAATAAGCTTTTCATCAACTACATATGATTCTGAATAATGCGTGCCTCATTGAGCTACACATTATATAACCAACTGCCTTTACCTATGTCCTGTCTCTCTGGATCAAAGAGAGGGAGAGAGAGTTATCTGAGCCAGACTTGCAGTTACTGCTGTTCCTCAGGTGAGCTAAAACCTGTCAGGAGTCATCCAGGTGGCTCCTTATCACTATGTCACAGTCTGCCCCATGGTGTCTGTATAGCATGGGAATGACTATCCCGGATAGGGCACAGAATTCAAGAGAGAGTGAGGAAGAGGGGGAGATCAGACTAGATTTATTTATTATAGCACCTCACTGCTTAATTTACCATTGTAAATTAGTAGTTTCTTTGTTGTGTTTTAATTAGAATGTGGTTTGTGTGTTTACTTGTTTGTTTGTTTGTGTAAGGTGGCGCACTTGGAGAGAAGCGGACACTACCTCACCATAAAGGATAATCAGGTGATTATGACTAGCATGCTTGTACAGTCCATGAAGGTCATGCAGTGCACCCTAAAGGTTTCCTCAATAGTCTTGAGCTACCGAGAACGCCTCCTAACAATGTAGTGAGGATCTTTTCTTATTTGTGTGCGTGAATGTGTGTGTGCATGCATGAACGTGTGTGCATGTGTGTGCATGTGTGTGCATGTGTGTGTGTGTGCGTGAATGTGTGTGTGCATGCATGAACGTGTGTGTGTGTATGCGTGTGTGCATGTGTGTGTGTGTGCGTGCGTGTGTGTCCATGCGTGTGTGTGCATGCGTGTGTGTGCATGCATGAACGTGTGTATGCGTGTGTGTGTGCATGCGTGTGTGTGTGCGTGCGTGTGTGTGCATGCGTGTGTGTGCATGCGTGTGTGTGCATGCGTGTGTGTGCATGCGTGTGTGTGCATGCGTGTGTGTGCATGCGTGTGTGTGCATGCATGAACGTGTGTGTGTGTATGTGTGTGTGCATGTGTGTGTGTGTGCGTGCGTGTGTGTGCATGCGTGTGTGTGCATGCGTGTGTGTGCATGCGTGTGTGTGCATGCGTGTGTGTGCATGCGTGTGTGCATGCATGCGTGTGTGCATGCATGCGTGAAAATATTTTCCAATGTAATAGAAAGATAGAACTGTGGATGGACCTGATTGGTGTCTTTTAACTCACACAGGTTTTAATTTTTGTGTGTAATCAGATTACAATGTGATTTGTAACTGCAACTTCCTCCAGTAATTAGTGTCCTTTTTTTAAGTGTGGTTTGTAAACACAACTTTGCAGTTATCATGAAAGAAGGAGTTTACTTGATGGATCTAGCCCTGGCCAACTCTCCAAATCTTGCCCTTGGGCCTGTGAATATCCCCTGAATTTTTCAGGACGACTGGACCAGGCGTCTTGGAGATGTTAGGGCACACAGACAGACAGACAGACAGACAGACAGACAGACAGACAGACAGACAGACAGACAGACAGACAGACAGACAGACATGCTAATAGTAAATTATTGTAAAATAAATGGTTGATAATTAAAGTCAAGAATCTGAAGTTGATTTTTTCTAGGATGACTCCCACTCACACACTCACACACACACTCACACACTCACTCACTCACTCACTCACACACACACTCACTCACACACTCACTCACACACTCACTCACTCACACCACTCACACACTCACTCACTCACACCACTCACACACTCACTCACTCACTCACTCACTCACTCACTCACTCACTCACTCACTCACTCACTCACTCACTCACTCACTCACTCACTCACTCACTCACTCACTCACTCACTCACACACACACACACTCACTCACTCACTCACACACTCACTCACTCACTCACACACTCACTCACACTCACTCACTCACTCACACACTCATACACTCACTCACTCACTCACTCACTCACTCACTCACTCACTCACTCACTCACACACACACACACTCACTCACTCACTCACACACTCACTCACACTCACTCACTCACTCACACACTCACTCACACACTCACTCACTCACACACTCACTCACTCACTCACACTCACTCACACACTCACTCACACACACACTCACTCACACACTCACTCACTCACTCACTCACTCACTCACTCACTCACTCACACACACACACACTCACTCACTCACTCACACACTCACTCACACTCACTCACTCACACACTCATACACTCACTCACTCACACACTCACTCACTCACTCACTCACTCACTCACTCACTCACTCACTCACTCACACTCACTCACACACTCACTCACACACACACTCACTCACACACTCACTCACTCACACACTCACTCACACACTCACTCACTCACACACTCACTCACTCACACACTCACTCACTCACACACACACACTCACACACTCACTCACTCACACACTCACTCACACACACACTCACTCACACACTCACTCACTCACACACTCACTCACTCACTCACACACTCACTCACTCACACACTCACTCACTCACTCACACACTCACTCACTCACTCACTCACTCACTCACACACTCACTCACTCACACACACACTCACACACACACACTCACACACTCACTCACTCACACTCACTCACACACTCACTCACTCACACTCACTCACTCTCACACATTCACTCACACACTCACTCACACACCAACACGGTCACATGCACCTGACATAGTCAGGGTGCCTGTGCACTAAGTAAGCACTATGAGCCAGCGCGCACACACACACATGCACACACACCAATTTCAATACTGCACCACCAACTGACTCAGAATCTTCTATTACTGACAATGATGGGAACAAATGTAGACCCTGGAAAACATTCTTTTGATGCGAAGTAAACCTCTTTTCAAGTTCAACTGAAAGATGGTCCAGCAAGTGAACTATTGATGGTTCTTTCAGATTATTCAGGACTAGAAGTGGGTGTGCTTGCTCTGTGACCCCCTGGGCATTGACCATGCAGTTTCCATATGTGTTGCACACTTTAGAGACTGTTTCATACTATTTTGAGTGGTATGAGTCAGATCCTTATTTCTGACTTCCTTGAGAAATGTAGTCAAAAGTTTTATTCTCGGATAATGCCTGAACTATGTTTTTGAATCCTCGTGAAGATTAGTTGTCTATGACTCTCAGTTACTGCAGGCATTTCTTAGTAGTCAGTGCTAATCACATGAGCACTGACAACTTCTGTTGGTTGTTGGTGCTAGCAGGAGAGTACTTGTGTCTGCTAGCCCTGTCCACAGAAGAGTAGAGATTTATCTAGATCAGGTCCTAATAACTGGGCTCCTCATTAGATCTATATAAGTCCTGTCCAAACTATGATTTCAAAATGAACTATTTAAAGGCATTTGTCTGTTCTAAATCCAAACCAGCTACCATACTCAAATTAATTTTTTTTCTTTCAAACCACGACAACCAAATATTTCACTCATGGATCTTATCTAATTTTGATTAAATCCACCACCCCCAGGTGGATCAGAGGGATTGGATCTTACCCTGGAAAATGTGAGTGTAGTTCCACATGATTTGTACCAATCTGATCATTGTCAGGGCTTTAGTTGGGCCAGGCCTTAATGATGGTAGCAGGTGGCAGCAAATAACATACAACTTTCAATAGAAATGTTCTCACAACAATAATTGAAGAGTAAAGTGTTGTTGTTTTTTTTTACCCAATTAAGAGCATCCATGTGGTCAATCCATCTCGTGCAAGAGAGATCTTTGAACTTTACCACATTTGATTAAGGGTATACATTCTATGTACTTTCATCCAACTTCTTCTGATACTTTGGGTGTGCAGGAAAAGAAAGGGGGGGGGGGGATTTGTCAATACAGCACCAACCATGTTGCAAACACTTTGTGACTGTTTTCTAAGCTGTGGCTGCTCTTAATTTTTCAGACATGTTACAGGCTCCACCACAAGCCTGACCACGAGTCTTAGATGGGGCTAAGTGGTTTGAACAAACCCCCCCCCCCCACCCCCACCATCTTGTCTGCCCATGTTTGTTCAGCAAGTTTATTCTGGTGATCCTCTTCGGTAGCATTGAGTTCAGGATCAACATACCTGGGAACAGTACAGAGTAGTTCTTAGTTTCCCCAGTGTTGTTACTGACCCTCCATCAGCAGTATAAACCATCTAATGTTAGCTGCTCTTTAGCTGACACAAACTGGGAAACACTTTAATTGTCTTAGGTTTTTATAATTTTTGTCAACAGGATCAATTAGATACCCTTTTTTTCTGATCTTTTGGAACACTGAGCAAAAGTTTGTGGTATGTAGTGAACGATTAATGAGAGAGAGAGAGAGAAAGGAGTTTCTCCTACTATACACAATTGCTCAATAACAGAAGGGACGAAATTTCAAAGTTTTTAATAATGTTCTACCAAGGTAGTTTAATTGAGGGTCATTTTACCTTGGAAATTACATTTTGATGTTGGATGTCTTTTGCAGTTATGAATATAACTGCATATACTGTATGCATGGCCAAAAGGTCTTGAAATCAAATATGAAACTGAAAAATAACAAAATTGCACTTCGAAAGGGAATTGAAGGTGTATATATATATATATATATATATATATATATATATATATAAAAAGGCATTTCACGGTAAAGGGTCATCATGAAAATAGCTTCAATGGTTCTATTAAACGTAGTGATTGGTGTTGCTGCCTGTGTCTAGCTCTTCTCAACTTTAACTAGTTTCTTTTTCTGTGTCCTATCCATCTCTGTGGCAAGTTTATTCTGTGGGGATATGGTTGATGGGTGTTACCTTGTACCCATGATGCTCCTCCTTCGGATACTCAGATATTACTATGGTTACAAAACACTTTGTATACAATTGAGCTCTCAGGAGCATTGATCTTCACTTGTCCTTCCTATTTGTCGAATGTTCAATGAACAAGAACTGATAACTACCATGTGTGCATGGCAAACCTTGTGTGTATGTGACTGCCTCTGGGGGGTGGGTGGGTGTGTGAGGTGAATGTGTGTGTGTGAAGTCAATGTGTGTGGTGTGTGGAGTATTTGGTTAGTGTAAGTATATGTGATGCTTTTTTGTGCTGGAAAGTTATGTGTGTGAGAGTACAAAATCTTGTGTTATGTGTGTCATTATTACTGTGTCAATATCATATTGTTGTCTTGTATATTTTGCTGTTGCTAGGTGGTGCAGCTGCATCCTAGCACCTGCTTGGACCACAAGCCTGAGTGGGTCTGCTACAATGAGTTCGTCTTAACGACCAAAAACTACATCAGAACATGTACAGACATCAAGCCAGAATGGTATGTCTGCCTGCTTACATGTCTGCTGCATGTGTGCTCATGCTTGAGCCACTTTTATTCTCAAAAACTTGATAAACAATCCTTTACCTAATCTATATACATAAAAGAGAAGACCACGTCTGTGGCGGGGACACTAAATTATTTTTAATTTAATTTTTAAAAATTTATTTTTATTGTCCCTATCCGTGGTAATAATGGCTCATCCAAGGGACTGGAGTTTGCAATGGAGCTTAGTTTGAGGATGACTACCGGCATCAGGTTTGATCAAAATGAGGCAGCGGTGCTTCAGGTTCAAAATTAACTTCAGGAAATTGTTCCCCCTAGCTCTTTCTGAGAAAACCTTTTAGTAGCTTTCATTCTCTTTAATGCAAAGCAAGCCAATGCTTGTTTTCGCTATTCCTTAGCTCTACACTAGCACTGCTTCTTTCTTACTCGGAAAAAAAACACTACAATAAAAAATTCATTAAAAATCAATTCTTGACGAAAACTTGTCAATGTTTCCCCCACCAATCCTCGTGTTCCTAGACCTGTGTGCCACAGGTAACAAGTAACAAAGAAATGCTGTGTACTCATTGTTACCATGGAAACAGATTTTTACCCACTGTATTTGTATGCATTTGTTTCCATAGGAAGTGCAAGTTCCCTAATTATACCCCTTTCCTCAACAAACTACATATCAAATTTAATGTTCCTAGTTCTAAGTTTAGAAGAGAAATTTTTTTAAAAACAAAGTATATGTTCATATTCCAATTATATTCATAACTCTTGGTCCTTGTACCTGGAGATGTAGTAACTGGTAGTAGTGGTCATGTAAACTAATTTACAATCTGTTTTGCATTAGTTTCACCGCCTCTTTTGTGTTTTCTGTTGACAAGTGTGTTTTATTTCCCCCCAGGTTACTAAAAACAGCTCCCATGTACTATGACCTGAAGAATTTCCCTCAGTGTGAGGCAAAACGTCAACTGGAGAAGATCCAGGCCAAACTGCAGCTCCAGAACAAGGGCATTTATTAGATTGCAACCACTCTCGGTGCTCACTCTAATATATTAACACTCTAATCATAACATTTACTATATTATGAGACTGTGTTTGAGGGAATCCCCCTCTATCATATTTATGTGATGCATCTATTTAACGAACAACAAAATGACTCTTTCAAAATATGCATGTGTTTGTTCTCCAGACATCCTCCATTTAATTAGCCAAAACCAGTTCTCGTGGTTTGTGTGCCCACCTAAGGCCACTCTAATTCAATGAATAGTTCCCCCATCCCTCCCAATAGTGCTTTAGTACTAGCTGGTCAAGCCAGCTTTATTCAAAATTCATAGCTAAAGTCATTCTACCTGAAGGTAATTTTGTTTCTTTCCAGGTGCTTGCTTGATGGAGACACTAAGCAAAGCGAGAACATTGCTTTAAGGTGCCTGTTCTAGGTGGTTTTTACCTGTGAACACAAATTCATGCAGAGTCTAAATGTTACTTTTTTGTTGATCTTGTTCTTACAAAACTTCCTCAGGAACACCAATGCTGAGGTCTCTGGTTCAAATCCTGGTCATGGTTGGGTTGTATTTTTTTTTTTTGTTTTTTTTGTTTTTTTTTTTTCCCCCAATGGAAATTGAGTGGATTTGGAAGTCAACATTTTAAATCATTAAATCAAAACATTAAATCATAAGTGGGCAAGTTTTTGGCTGGAAATTTCCAGTCTTGTTTTTTAATTAAAAAAAAAAATTTTTTTTTAGCCCCAAAATGATTGTATCTCACACTGGCTAGATCTTACTATGCATGATATTCCCAAGTCATTAGATATATGTCCACTTGGGAAAGAATACAAAGAAGAGCAATTAAATATGTACGTGCTAAATGGCTTCACAGCTAACCACTTACCCCTCTTGTGGTCCTGGAACTCAATAATATTGTCTCATGAACACATGATTAATGGCTGATTCACATTTGGTATTTACCTGCCTAGTGATCAACAAAGGTTATCAGATAACTTCTCTCTCTCTCTCTCTCTCTCTCTCTCTCTCTCTCTCTCTCTCTCTCTCTCTCTCTAGGTTGCCATGGATGCCTATGACATGCTCCACCTTCACTTCTCATAAGTGTTGCAAGAGACAGATCAGACTTCTTAGGGTCTCACTTCAAATGATTCCTTAGTCTCTGCCATTGCAGACTTGTGCCCCTCCCCAAACTATCAGTACCACCAAGACTAGTACAGACTACTTAATTTACAAACAGAATTCAGTAAAGTTGCTGACTGACTTTCATCACAACTTCACTTCACCAATACTCTCTCTTCTCTCTCTCTCTCTCTCTCTCTCTCTCTCTCTCTCTCTCTCTCTCTCTCTCTCTCTCTCTCTCTCTCTCTCTCTCTCTCTCTCTCTCTCTCTCTCTCTCTCTCTCTCTCTCTCTCTCTCTCTCTCTCTCTCTCTCTCTCTCTCTCTCTCTTCTCTCTCTCTCTCTCTCTCTCTCTCTCTCTCTCTCTCTCTCTCTCTCTCTCTCTCTCTCTCTCTCTCTCTCTCTCTCTCTCTCTCTATATTAGAAGACCTATGTAACTATGTTTGTCCATTTCTCAAAATCCCTCTGTTAGATTTTGACCAAACTTTTAGGGATGGAGGAGACCCACCCTGAGATGGTTTTATGCCAGGTGGCATGTCTGGAAAAAAACAGAATTTGTCTGTCTGTCAGTCTGTCTGTCTCTCTGTATGTTTGTACCATCATTTTGGCCAAACCGGTAGGTGAATTTCTCTGAAACTTGGCATGATGATAGGTTTTGACTCAACTTAAAACATGGGCTAAAAATTTCGCAAAATGTTTACCATGGTAACTAGAAAAGCCAAAAATGGTATTTTGGCCACTTCTCTCTTAATAATACATCTTCTCCACAATCACCTTTCTTACTGGCAAGACATGTTCAACTACTGGATTTTAGCCTATATTGGCTGGGCAACCCTGGGTATATGCTGCTAGTAAAAAAATAAAAAGTAAACTATTTAATTAAATAAATTCACACAATAATTTAGAGTAACAAGATTGCAGTGAACCAAATGGGAATGACCGTTATCTACCAAACTGACTTTCTCTATAATTGCATATTGAGCCCAAGGGAGTTCTCTGTCACCACAGAGTTCACTGACCTCTTGAACTTGTGTTGGAAACTGGATTCATCATTAAATATTTAATACAACTTCCGTCAGGGAAAAAACATTTTCATGATTAATTATCTCAGTCCAACGGAGTGCTGGAGAATTTCTATAAGATACCGTGCTAGCGGAAGAGTTCACCCGCTATGTATACGTTCAAAGTTCCTGGCGTCGTCAAGCAGGGTTACCTCACGAAGTCACCACCCCTGGAGAAGAGAGGGTTGAAGGTATCTAAGATTTTTAAAGTAGCTTGCATAGCAAATTAGCTAATGCCCAACTGCAAGCACGTTGTGTGATTTTGAAAACCATATTTACACAGATAGTTTTACCCCCAAAAATAGGAGCCGTTGCAATGATTTATTTCTTGCTCGCAATGTTGTTCAAGTACTGGAATGGGATTGTCTCACTCTCTCTTTCTCTCTTTACAGCTATAGTTAAAGATGTGAAAATGCAAGTACAATTCTAGAATGTGGAAAGGTACAGTGAAAGGGTAGCTCAGGTCCCCTTGCTGCCCACAGTTGGCTCCTCATGAGTTGCATATTCACTGAACAGGAAGATGCATTGAGACCGTCCATATAGCTATGCTGCTCATGTTTTGCATGGTGATCTGTTCGAGAGAAGTGAAGAAAAAAAACAACTTTCATTAAAAGCAGCATGCATAGAGCTAGCAAAGCTAATACTTCACAAGATAGATGAACTGCTTGGAAATGAAAGGTATGGCTGGCACACTAGGAAATCATCATTTACTTTGTAACATTGTATTTATATGGATGAACGTTGTTTGTTGTGTGAGATGGTATGTGTGGGCATCCCACTCCAGACTGCAGTCCTCCCTTGAGCTGTTCATCAAACTCTGTGGGCCCAGTATGTATAGCACTATACTTGGAACTTCTGCCAGTTCAAGGACAGTGAACATACACAAATATACATACAATAACATACACACATGTACATACTCAATTATATGTGCTGAATATTACTTCCATTAATCACTGCCACCAGAGTTTACAACTTGATATTTTTGTACTCCTATTTAGCAAGATGAGGGAGTCATTTTTGTTTCTATACTATTCAAATTTCTTTTTTGGGGTGAGGGAGGGGTGAGGGGTTTTTTAAATATTATAATAGTGAGTGTTCATGACTTGTTTCAATACTTCTTTTCCATTTTTGGGGGGGGGGATACCCTAAATCTTAATTCTTTTCTTTTATTTACACCTTTTTTTTTTCATCATTAGTTTCTGTGCCTTTTTTAAAGTAAGCCTCCTTTTTGGGGAGGGGGGGGGGGGTTTCTTTGAAATATTGTAAAAGGAATTATTCATTCTCTTACTTAACTGATGATAATCACATTTCTTTAGTTGACACTAGATCAAATAGAGTTTGGAATTAGTGATTTAGGGATGTAGAATTAGGCACATAATAATTGATCACAGGTTTTCAGTAATGAGTTCAAGAATCAGAAGTGAGAGCTGTCAGGTAATACTCAGTCAAACAAGCACTCAGTTAACCAATCAGTTTATCAGTGTCTGAAACTTGATAGTACTTGGTCATGAATTTATGAAATAGAACTGCACATGGCCTTCATAGCTATTGTATTCTTATATTTAACAAATACTTAATATCCTTTCCATGGTGGCTTAGTGGAAGGTTTCATGGGCATAGCCATGATTTGATTGGGGGTGGGGGGAGGGGTGCTCCCTCCAGGACCGGATGAACCAAGAACAAATGTTGCTGGCACATGAGAGAAATCTACTTATAAATAGCTCTTCATCTCTCTGTGTGTGTATGTGTGTCTGCTATATAATTCCTTCATTTTTGAAACTACTTAGTCAAGAGGGGTATCAAAAGAATGAAAATTAAGCACTGAACCCGCTCATGCTGTTTATAAATTTGGAGAAGACTTATTCAGGTCATAATAGACAAAAATGGCCAAAAAAGGGGCCATTTCAGGCTAATTAATGGGAGCAGCTGTATTGATGAACCAGGACCTGGAATAGAGCCTCACTCTGCAAGGCTAAATAGGGAATTATTGTGCACAGAAAAGGGGGAGAGAGAAGGAAGGTGGACAATTGTGCTCTTGAGTCAAGGATCATATGCACTGGCCAGAAGACAAGAAATGTTGTGCACTTTGAATTTTTTTCTTTTGATAGATTATTATCAATTGTTGACTGAATTGAGGTTTAAGATTTATTTAGATAAACATTCCAACTTTGCAAACAAAATATGTTCAATGAGAATAACTACTTTCTCTCATTTTGTCCTCACTTTTTTTTCGTGGGTGCATGCATTCTTGGGTGGTTGAGTTCCTTCTGTGAGATATATTTTGTCCTCACATATACTATGTGCATTTCCAAATGTCTTAAAATCAAATATGAAACTGAAAAATGAATTTTGTGAAATGGAATCCCAGGGGGTCTAGTAGCTACGCCCATGGGTTTAGTGAGCCAGTTAGGAACGAAGTTTTCACATTCGTGGTCAGCAATCAGTAATAAAATTGAAATACTGTCCATGGCATCTGGTCTCATTGGTCCATCTTGATATTACCTTCATATTTGCTACTGAAGACAACTGATGGTTCATAGGCAATACCAGTTATAGCTCTGTGGGATTGTTCTATTAACTAAAGTAATAATATTTCTAATTGTCTGTAGCCTGGCTTATAAGGAAGATGTCAATGGAGAATGAGGAGAAATTCAAATTTTTTTTGTTCGTTTTTATTTTATCCCATTTTTTTGGGGAGCTTATTGGCTTATAAATTTGATATAGACCTCTATTAGAGGCTCCTGAACACAACATGAAAATTTTGTATTGTTTTTATCTAGAAGCTTGGCAAAGTATGAATTAGTTTTGTATTGTGCCAATGGGGTAAAGGTCAGTCAGGTCAACCCTAAATAGAGAGTGTTAGCGAACTCTCTAGTATATATATATAATTGTCTCCAGGTCCATGAATATGATTGGCCATAAGTACTATAAATATCTTCTTTTTGGGGGGCATTTTTGGTCAAGTATACCCACTGGAAGAGGTGTGGTCAGGTTTCATTTGGTGTGATGATTTGGCTGGAAAGTGGTGTAACCAAGTATGACCCTACCCATAGCCTAGAGTTTGGCCTAATTACTATTTTGGCCAATTTTTTTTTTTGTGCTAACACCATCCTCTGTAGGATGTGCCTACTCTGAAGAACTAGTTTTACTTGGTATTGTGCTTTGATGGTAAAGTGTGTTCATACATACATACATACATACATACATACATACATACATACATACATACATACATACATACATACATACATACATACATACATACATACATACATACATACATACATACATACATACATACATACAAACCATTTCTAGCCTGAAATTCTAGAAGACGTGTTGCTAAGTGGGAGCACCCCATGTCACTCCCGGAGTACATGGTGTGTGTCAACCCATGTCACTCCCAGAGTCCATAATGTGCATGCATGCCAGGTTTCCAGTTTTGTCTGATCATGAGTTCCAATTTTAGCTTTTTTTTAACGTGACACACACTGCAAGAGATGTGGCCAGGTAGATGTTCCAAAAGAGTTCCCCTGGCCACATTAATTGTGTGTGTGTGTGTGTGTGTGTGTGTGTGTGTGTGTGTGTGTGTGTGTGTGTGTGTGTGTGTGTGTGTGTGTGTGTGTGTGTGTGTGTGTGTGTGTGTGTGTGTGTAAGCTTTAAACACCTTAAGAATGTCAATCAGTGGGCAGATGTCTGTGAGGCTATTGTGTGCTACAAAGCCAATGAGTTCATCAGTTTAGCGAACCTGTGCTGTGGTTTGTACCTTATCCTTTGTAAAATCTTCCACATGGTTCTGTATGAGGGATTCCATTAACCTCTACACCACTAATATCCTGTTTACTGTTCTGATATGGGTTTTGGTCTGCACTCTATTCATCTGGCAATATAAACTAAAGTGATTCACTTTCAGGTTTTAACATTTCCTGCTCTAGAGCGATATCCTGTGTGTAAGCAAGCTAGTGTCAATTGAATGGTTGTTTCAGAGGGGGTGTGAATTGCTGTGATCATTATGTGAGTAGATATTGAAACTCCACTTTAGATGCCATTCAGCACATGTGGATTGAGTTAGCCAGTTATAGGTGTCCCTCAACACAAACAAACAGTAAGTATGCACCTATTCAGCAATGCCAACATGAAGGGGAAAGTCACTCCCCATGAAGATACCGTCACCTGATATGGCTAAATCCTTCAGGGTCTGGTAAGGAAGTAAGATGGAATTCACAGCTACCCTTTCCCACCCCCTCATGCTTTTCATTGACCTCCAGCTGGAATGTTGGAATTTGATATGGGGAGAGTTGGACATGTGATGTGTGAACCACTTTATGTCTTCTTGTGGAAGCTGCATTATTAATTAGACCAGTCAAGGCTCTTTGTTGACAAATCCTTGGACAGAAGCATCAAGTACATGTTATCAAATTTGTAGCTACAGGGTCAAAAGCTTTTGCAGCTGCCACTCCAGGGACCTATGTATTATCAGGGATTAATACAGGATTTTTTTTTTTGCAGGGCGGGAGGTGTATTGGCTTTTCATGCAACCAGAAATAAAAATGGTGCCTGTCCTGAGTTCAATGCTGGATCAGACCTCTTTTTATGTTTCTTTTTCCCCCTTCTTTTTCATAATTTTTTTCTTTTCTCCCCTTTTTTACATGCCATGCTATGGAAAGGTTTATTTTCATTGTGTGTGTATGCCAAATTTTTTTTATTATTCTGGGTGTTTGCTCTACAGAGCAGACTAATGTGAATTGCTATTAAAGGTCAAAGTTTGGTGATACTAATTTTGAGGAAATTTTAGGTGTGTAAAGAGCAGCATCATATGATAAAGTTTTGAGCATTAATTTTGAACATCAATTTAATAATTATTACTACATGCAGTGATATTATCATTAAGGCCATCACACACCATTGACAATTGAGGCAAATTTGGGGGGGGGGGGGAGAAATTTCTCCAGTTGGGAATCCCAATTTCTCCCCCTCTCCTCCCTCTGTATTAATCCCAGATTATATTGCTATGCTATTCACAAATTGCCCAACTTTTCCTGGAACCAAATCTGGAACAGGAAACCACACCGAATGTAGGAAATATCAGTGATGACCTCTGAACCCCACAATATCATTTAAAAACTCATTATGCATGCTATACCTCTATATTTGTTTATATTGGATATTAACAAATTGGGTGATGACCTAATTAGTTGTTTTATTAGCTTCATGCTAGACTTGTGGCTTACTTGCACTTGGACAGAAATTGCAGAGGCAGTCTGACCTCATGGCAGCAGTTGTCTCTGTTTTGTCCCACGGCCCATCAGGTTATTGTGGGCAGTGGTCCATGTGAGACTAAGGTCCTTCCTAACCTCACTGCTTGGTTAAGGTGACTTGCCTTTTCTTGGCCTTTGGAAGAGGAGGGAATTCAGTCATGGATGTTAGGAAATCCATCCATGGCCAAACACACTGTCTATATTTCTATGATTTCTGTACAGCCAACAGTACAGTACTAGGTCAATACTAACCTTGGTCACAGCTGAAGCAACAGCCTGGAGTCTCTAATTTTATTTCAAGACTATCCCCAAGAAATCCAGGAGAGTTTGCTGCTTGTTTTTGGTATAAGAGTTTTATTCTTGGAGACCACCCACAATGCACCTAATCAAAGTGAAAGCCATGATCTGCTTCTGGTCAACAGTGTCCTCCACTGATCTGGTGTGCAGTGGGAAGATGTTGAGGACACCACTGGAAAAGTACTGAGGGCTTTTAGTAGTTGCTTTACATGGCATATGCTCATTTATGTTATGGAAAGTGCTTTGAGGGAGGGGAGGAGGTGGGGTGGGGGTGGAGTTGTAAATGATGATGATGTTGATAGTGGCCATATTGATGCCCAAGCTTCCTGCAAGATTGGACAGCAGGAAAACAAACTTCTCTGACTTGGGAAGGTTGAAACCATCAATATTCCTTTGTCTATCTGTCAGTCACATTGCTATTGATGTGCTCATGCTTGCACACTTTGTGGGGGGTTTCTGGAGGAAGAAAACCTTACTTTTGGTATACACATGGAAAAGTCTAGTGGCAGTTCCAAAAGGGTTCTTCTAAGTTCTATGGAAATATCATTTTTAGCAACAATAACTTTTATTAACTAGCATATTATTGCTGTCCAAGTACTCCATTCCTTCCCCAAGGCTAACCCAGTAGCAATACACCGCTGCCATTTGTCTCCAGTCCACACACTCTCCCTGCAAGACATGTCTAGTGGTATTCCTTACATCTGCTGTGGATTGGAGAAGCCTAGACTCCCTTTACATCTCTCTTTGGTGGAGTGGGAGCCTTTATACTTCAGCTGCAAGCTTGATCTTGATCTTAATCTGCTTCAGAATGCATTGGTGTTGAGCAAGGTCACCACTGGGTTGCAATATCACTATACAAAGTTGTTGGTAAACAAACCTTTAGGGAGGGAATCCAAATTAACTTATTTTGGTTTTTCAAGTTTATTTTTTACCATTTTTAGATCTTGATTTAATGCTTTTGGAACTCTTAATGAAATCTAAACCTTCCAGTCCAGCAAAAAGCATTTTACAACTGCACAGCTGCTAGTACTACAGGAGTAGCCACTTAACTGCTGCACATACAAGGTTAGCAGACATTTATTAAAAAAACAAAACAAAAAAACCCTAGTGGTAAGTGGTCTTTAGTTTCCTGTCTTTCTGAGGATTTTCTTCAATTTAAAAAAAAAGAAGGAAAAAAAAAAAAAAAGAAAAAAAATTAAAAATTGCTTATTCCTTTTAATTTTCAAGCTGTAATAGGAGTAAAATACACCTTACACTCTAATCGAGTTTTATCCTCTTATGGCAGGTTCTATTTTTTAAAAATTCATTTCTTGTTAGAACTTTCCACCCTTTACTCATACCCACAGACTATGCCTTATTTGGGGCACACTGCATATCATAGATTAGATCTCAATAAAGAACCCAGAATTGGCAAGTGTTAGTCAAGATGGTGGATGTAGTAGTGCAGACCCAGAGACTTGATGGCTCCCAATTGTGTGGTATACAGAGTGCAGTGTGTGTAAGGCAGACGGGCAGGCAGGCAATCTTGAAGCATGCAGGCAGGCAGGCAGGCAGGCAGGCAGGCAGGCAGGCAGAGGCTAAATTGAGAGGGGAGTGGTTCTCTCAGCATGCTTAGAGTTCTGTTCTCACAGGAGATGATCCAAGTTTGATTTACTAGGAAGATAGTTGCTACTGAATGTGAATGACCAGAGGAACGCAAGAAAGAGGTGTGAGCGAGGTACTCATCCATTGAGCCATGGGCACCAACCCACTGGACACTGTGTAACAATGATGCTTTGTCCATCTGGTGAAGGTAACCTAGGAGTGGGTACTGGCTTAGTGGAGGGAAGTGGCTGTACATATGTTCTGTGCATACATGAAGTGTGAACTGGACATTCTCACCACAGACCTGCAGAGATCCTTCCTCCTCTTGAAGCACATGAAATGACACACATGGACTAGTTTACCCAGGACCTACCCATGTCAGTAATTGAATTCTACATATACTTGGTTGGAACACTCACGAACAACATCTAGGTTCACTGAGGGATACCAGAACATGTAACAAACATCCCTCGTGTAATTCCTTTAATTGCATTATACCTAGGCTCTGCCAGCTGTACATTGGGTGATATCATAAGGTTGGTTGGGTGGATAGCCACAGGTGACATATGTGGTGTTCTTCAATTACAATGGACCGGCTGGAATAGTGTTGTGGTTGTTGTCTCAGTTACAGCACCATAAACTATCACCATATCAGGAAGCAAAATCTGTGACATGTCATCAAGTTTCATTTCTGCCTCCCATGGCTTCATTTTACTCTGGGCTCTGTGGACTTCATTCCTAGGGATCACAAACCCAGCCACCTTCTCTGATCAGCAATGCTCCTCATTTCCCATCCCATCATCTTCCCACCTCAAGTGACATCAAGCCTGCCTGTCAATTCTCTTCCACTAACGACACCTGGTGCTAGTGTGTGACTGGTCACATGATCAATGCATTCATCAAGGAAGTAATTGAGAGGGCTACTGCCACTACTCTGCTTATAAGCCTATTCTGTATGTGCTTCGATATCTCCTATTGAGTGTTGTAATTCAATGATTCCCTTTCTTCTTAAAATAGTAGCCAAGTGTTATAATTCCAGCAATTCCTTTCTTCTTTTTACTAATTATAGAACAGCTGCATCGCTGTGTATTGTAATAGTTGAAGAGGGACTTCCATTTGGAATTAATAGCGTATATTTTGCTGGTATAAGATGACAATAATTACTAGATTAATGAACTTTAATGAAGACCAAGAATAGTGGCTGCAAATTGGGGCCTTCCCAATTAAGGATGCTTGCACATGCACTAATTGTCACCAACTGCTTGTGTGTGTATGTGTGGCACGGGCTAGTGTGGGAACCTGAGAAACTGCATGAGATAAACTAAAAGTTGAGCAACAATTGCACCAATATTATCCCCACAATTGGAGATGATGTGATTGAAAGAGACAAATATGATAAAAGGATTTGCTAAAGTGTTTAGGGCTAGGGCAGTACTGGATACTATCAATCATAGCTGCACAACACTAGGACTGACTGACTGAAGGGGCATGGCCATGCAGTATCTACCATCCTCCATAGAGATCTCTGCATGCTCACTATCAAATTAGCACACTTGATGACATGGAGAGAAGCATGATCCATCCCTTGCAACAACGGATAAGGCATATGTTTGGGCAGTCCAATAGTTGTAAGCAGAACATTGTGGAATCTCTGATCTCTCAATTCCTGTGTGGGCCACCTGTTGCCCACATGTCAACCCACCTTTACCTACATGTAGACCATATTAACTAGTTTTTGTTTCTACAGAAAATACTTTACCTTCCATTCTGTCTTCTTTATTGACTTGGTGAGAATATTTCCCCTCTCTCCAAAATGGATAGGTTTTGTTTTATTATCAAAAAGTATTTTGTTATGATTTATTAATTCATAGTACATAGTATTTTTTTAGTATTTAATTAGTGGAAGAAAGTAAAACAAATTACTTTATTGAAATATTTTCAAAACACACTTATGACATATTGCATTCCATCATCAATACATCATAATTTATTGCATAATTGTTTCCACACTTAGTTCGACCATTACCACATGCACTGTTTAGATTGTTCACCATGCCCATCCAGACTATGATTGGTTCAGGCCTCCAACTGGGACCTTCATGTAAACAAGCAGTCTTTCTCTGAAGGAATACTTTCAACTTTTGCACTCTGTCAGTAGTACATCATTAATTATTACATCATTATTTCCTCACTTAGCTCCACCATTACCACATACACGGTTATGTAGTGGAATTCTGTAGCCAGATGAAGATATAGACCCACACTTGATTTGTAACACAGTGGCATCAGTATTGACTGTCACTCCATATTCTGTATTTCTCTCTTATTGCAGGTCTGGAAGAGGAGATGGTGTGTGTTCTCAATGTCCAATGGAGAGCCTCACCTAAACTATTACCGTTCAGAGGAGGATGCTTTCTGCAGTCTCCCTATCAAGCGTGTGAACCTGAACGATTGCTTTAAAGTGCAGATGGACCTGATCCACGGCAATCACAAGAACATCTTTGCCTTGTACCTCCCAGAGAGAGTGTACTACTTCTCCTCCACATCTCAGTCAGTTCACTGTGTTAATGTTACATCTTTATCAGTTCACTATGTTAGTGTTACATCTCTGTCAATTCACTGTGTTAGTGTTACATCTCTGTCAGTTCACTGTGTTAATGTTACATCTTTATCAGTTCACTATGTTAGTGTTACATCTCTGTCAATTCACTGTGTTAGTGTTGCATCTCTGTCAGTTCACTGTTAGTATTACATCTCAGTCAGTTCACTGTGTTAGTGTCACATCTCAGTCAGTTCACTGTGTTAGTGTTATGTCTCTGTCAGTTCACTGTGTTAGTGTTGCATCTCTGTCAGTTCACTGTGTTAGTGTTACATCTCTGTCAGTTTACTGTTAGTATTACATCTCAGTCAGTTCACTGTGTTAGTGTCACATCTGTCAGTTCACTGTGTTAGTGTTACATCTCAGTCAGTTCACTGTGTTAGTGTTACATCTCTGTCAGTTCACTGTGTTAGTGTTATGTCTCTGTCAGTTCACAGTGTTAGTGTTACATCTCTGTCAGTTCACTGTGTTAGTGTTACATATCAGTCAGTTCACTGTGTTAGTGTTACGTCTCTGTTAGTTCACTGTGTTAGTGTTACATAAAGTTGTAATGTTTCTTAAATTCTCAGTGGGATTTGTTGCAC
Organism: Lycopodina hypogea; assembly: GCA_963969325.1. Taxonomy (NCBI): domain Eukaryota; kingdom Metazoa; phylum Porifera; class Demospongiae; order Poecilosclerida; family Cladorhizidae; genus Lycopodina; species Lycopodina hypogea. The sequence continues at coordinate 15,275,639 of OZ017781.1, forward strand.
CGTTTTATCTCTCTCTTTCCTTCTGTTATTTCACCATTTCCTTTTCCCATCTCTGCCTGTCTGCCTTGCCTGCCTGCCTGCCTGCCTGCCTGCCTGTCTGCCTGCCTGCCTGCCTGCCTGCCTGCCTGCCTGCCTGCCTGTCTGCCTGCCAGCTTGCCTGTTTATTTTTTTCTTTCTTTTTCCTTTCCATCCTCTTATTTTTCCTTTCTTTCCTCATCCTCTTCCTTTCCTTCCTAGGTATTTCTTCTACTTCTTTCCTCTTCTTTATTTGCCTCTCTTCCCCCTTTATTGTCAACTTATTCTAATTCTCAATTGTTTGTTTGTTTATCTATATGGTAACTACTCCCAGACAATTAGGCCTAAAGGGCTCAAATTTCAGGGTTTGATGGGGACTACCCCGGGGTGGTTATAAAGAGTTTAGTGAAGACTGGAGTAAAACCCTGCCCATGTATCTATTTTTTTTTTCCTTCAAAATGTCCTTGTTGGGGTCACAACTCTATGCCTCAGTAAACCACCCCACTTGCAATAAGCAATATGTAAACACACATAGGTCAGCAAAACTGAGCCCAAATCAGCTCCTGCTTTTTTCTTTACTTCTTTTTGAGCCCTATAGGCCCAAGCATCTGGGATGAGATAGCAAACAACAAATCTAAAATTATATTAGAGGTCTTTGTTGTCTCAGTCCATAGGATGGGAGCCATGCTATAATATCTTTGAGGAGGGAGGAGGGAGAGGGGGGGGGGGGGGGAACTCAATTTCATGCATGAGAACCAGCCACCAAGCTACATTATGAATACCACAAATAGACACACTCTATGTAAGGTCAGCAAAACAATGCTCAAATCCTTTTTCTTTTCTTTCCATTCTCTTCTTTTTGAGCCCTGTAGGCCCAAGCATCTGGTATATGACAGGGAATAAACCAACAAAAGTCTTAAAGATATTTTAGTTGTCTCCGTCCGTAGAACGGGTACTTTTATAGTACGTAGTAATTGTAATGATGAGTATGATGGGGATGATGATAATGATTGTAGCAATAAATAATAACTTTATTATTTATACTAACAGAAAACCTGCCCTATGGGTGATTTTTAAGTCGCCCACCTGCAGTAACAGACATGTTTAGTTTGCTTTATGTAACATGTAGGCATTATTGACATGGATCTTATTAATCAAACAAACACGATACAATTGATAAACACGTTAAGTTTCTGTAATACGTTGTGAGCATTTTCACCAAACCACATCCATTGACAAAACCACACCCATAGCTACCCGATCTGAATAAAATTTTCTCAACGACATGCAATGAGGTGCCCTAATCAATCCCTGAAAGTTTTGTGAAGATCCCTCCTGCGGTTTGGGAGGAATTAGAGTCCGCACAGACAGGCAGGCAGGCAGGCAGGCAGGCAGGCAGACAGACAGACAGACAGACACACACACACATACAGACAAACAAATTGTGAAATATTGTACTCAATGCTGTCGTTATTGTGGAACATTTTGTTTCTTTTGTATTGGTGGATGGGGACTTGTGTGACCATATGCTTGTGATGATCCATTCCAGAAATAAAATGACAATGAGTATAGCATGTGTTGTGCATGTGAGCTAGAGTAATGGCAATTGACATGTTATCTGTATGTGTCACATGATCCAGGACTGAGATGTCTGAGTGGGCCGACATACTGCGCTACCATCTGAAACTGAAAAGGATTGATGTACTATCCAATCCAGATTTATCAAAAATCGGACACACAGTTCGTGAGATTAATAGCAAGACACTTACCAGCTGTTGATTTCTTTTACATTATTTATTTATTAAGATCTCACCTAATCTTACTACTCAAATGTTCATTTCCATTTTGTGCATCAGATGAATGGCAATTTACCAGTTGGTAGCTCCTACGAAAACACTTACGCTCTACGTCCTCTTCCGATGCGTCCAGACTCACCCTTACCTCCGGCACCTTCCAACAATTTATATTCAGGATTCCCCAACTTGTCCAAGCCAGCCTGCTCCCGCTCCCCGCAGCTCCATCGCCACCCCTCACCGTACTCTCAGGAGAAGGAGCGAGGGAGGTCAGTGTCCCCCATGTTCATGGACTCTCACAAAGAAATGTCACAGTCTATGCCTGCGTGCAGACAATTGTCGCGGTCACCTTCTCCAATGCCACAGTCACTCACACTCCCGGACACTAATTCACCATATCTCTCCATGCACAACTCACGCATATCTTCTCCACCATTGTCACCACCAGCAGAACTTCAGTACAGTCGGCTGCATCGTCAGCACTCCCCAGTCAAGCCCACCGAGGATATTTCAGATAGACCTCCGGCACCGCCCCCTAAATCAGCCATCTTCCTACCAACTATGGACAGCTTCGAACTTGGTGACTGTGTGAGTAACAGAGATGCCAACCTTGCTACACCATGTAACTCAAAAATATAATTCCAATAATGATCCAAAACTAATTGGTTTATCAAATGAGTTAGTGAATCAATTATGAGTATGGTAAGGTGTTTACACTTATAAAAGTATGGAATATTAAATTGTAATAGTGAAAAGATGAGAATGAAGACATCTGGTGAATTGAGCAAGACAACTTAGAATAGAGGAGGACTTTTTGGTTACTAGGTATAAATCAAGATATGCTAAGCTAAACTTGAGCTAGCATTAAATTTTCAGGTCAAGCATTCACATCTCCAGCTGGGTTAGTGCCAGTAAATCTTATACCTAAGACTAGATCTCCACCTTGCTATTTAGCTATGGAAAGATCTCTCCTTCAGTTTTCTTGTAACTCATCAATAGCCATGAATGAGCTGGGGGTGTCTTGGCTATGACAGTAGAAGTGATCCTCATCAGTTGTAGGAAGGAAAGGTTATGGCAATAAACTGTCTTCTTTTTTTCCCTTTATGGAAAAATTAGTTTTTGTACCATTTAGCCCCCAAAAATATCTGGGGTAATCATTTATCATCTACTTCTGTGATCTCTATCAAGAAGTTCGGATACACTCCACAACAGCCTTTTTTTTATGTGTCTAGGATTGGCTTCTTAGGGTGGGTCCTATTTTAGTGGGGAAAAGTGGACCACCTGGTCTGATTGTTTCCCAGGTCCAGATTTTTTGTGACAGGACAAGCACATGAATATGAGATATGTGACAACCTGTACAGAACAATGGATATCTAAATGCAGCGTGAGAGGTCACTGCCAATCACATGTTTCCAGATAGCATTTGAGTGATATGAACAACCTTCTTCAAAATGCAAAAAAAAATGACTGTGGTGGCTACAACATGCGGTAGATTTTAACCCAAAAATTTATGGCAGCCAACAGGGCTATATGGAATATTCATGTCAAGTTTCATCAAAATCGGTCCGCGTATTTTGGTGGAGTACCTGGAGAAAAACGTATACAGACATTGGTGGTTATTATTAGGATTTCTAGCAAGCAATTGAGGAGGCCTCCGTCCACAAATGCTTGCTAATCCTACCAAAATTATAGTCACACTACATCTTAGTGTAATTCACTATAATTCACTTTCAGGGATTGATTTGGTCACCTCACTGCATGTCAGATCAGGTGGATATGGGTGTGTTTTTGTCAATGGGTGTGGTTTGGTGACATAGAACACGAACTATTGACCAAGTTCAATGAAATTTGGCATGTTTCTTAATTGTATCAAGTTTGCTTGATTAATGAGATTAATATCAATAATCCCTACATGTACATATCTAAACATGTTTGTTACATAACTAACCATGTTTGTTACTGCAGGTGGTCTACTTAAAGCCCGCCCATAGGGCGGGGTCTTGCTAGTAAAAGTAAAGGCATTGGCATGTAACTTGTTTTTTCAGCTTCAGTTGACAGAGGCTGTGCTATAACAGTGGATATTTAATTTAATCAACTGAATAAATGAATCTACAATATTTCATTAGCTACCAAAAATGGAAAGGGAAAGAGGGGGAAGAAACAAAAGGGAATAAGAAATGGGGAAGGAAAGGAAGGGCGGGGGGAAAAGCGTGGAGGGTGTGCGGGAAACAACCCTAGCGCGGTTCGAATTCTGCAACCCCCACAGCCAAGTGTTCATGTGATTCCACGGTGTCACCCCTGAAAATTCTAGCTTATTCTGTCCACTGGTTCATAAAAAAAATTTTGTTAATTTTTTTCCACTGCAATTATGTGATTATAACAGAATGAATATCTGTATGCAAAAGCACAACAAAACCTGTGAGACTTGATTCAGACGTTGCTTGTATGACGCAATGATGTTATGTATGTTTATGGATATTATTCATTTGAAACCCTTTTCCCCATCTAGCCACCCACTCCCCCTCCAAGAATAAAGACTAATTCCTGCTCACCAACTTCTCCACTGCTTCTAGCACCAAACGCAGAATAAGTAAGCACAGAACATGTTACGACTTATAGTCCAAGAGCTACCTCGAAAACCACACCCCCCTCTCTCCCACGCTGTATACAACTGGCAGTGTGATTTTGTTAGTTTAAGCCCATGTTTTTACAAACCACTTGATGTACATGCAATATCCGGTTGCATGTATCATAAATTTGCAATCAAAAATGGCTGCTTGGCATCATTGTTAACTCATAACTATAAGATAAGGCTCTTAATAGTAGTCCAACCAAGGACCCACATAGTGAATTTTACCTGCATTCGATAGTAATAGCAGACACCAATAAGTAATAGATCACAGAAAAACACTGGGTGGATACCACAAAAAAAAATCTATCATAAAGGTCAATTCAAGGTCATTTTGTGATTTAAAAATGTCAAAATTCAAAGTCATCCAAATATATACATATTATATATCAAAAGAAAGGTATTAAAGAGGTAAACTGTTTAGTACTATTGTTAGATCAAAATATTGATATCAGATCTCATGTAGATCAAAGTCAAGTAGGTCAAATTTTGATATCAAGCAAACCTAGGCATGTGACCTATCAAATCAATGTATTTGGCAAGACAAATCATTTGGTGATATTTTTGGATGCTAAAAAAAAAAACTTTTAGTAAAATATGTTCGATGGGTCTAGAATGTGGAATAAGCAGGGTTAACATTAGAATAGATGAGAACATAATCATTTAGCATATTGAAGCAGTTTCGATTTTGTTCACCAAAACATGATCAGTTCTGCTTAATTGTTTAATTCATCTCTCTTACAGTGTTTGCCAATGAGAGTGAGATTGGTGACATTATATGTTTCAGGTTATTTGTCATTTATGCTGTTTTTCCGTCAGTCACAGCATTCAAAAAGTGATAAAAAAGTAATTTTCAATCTGCTTTAATGGACTTTTGGACATTCTGTTTTAATATTTTCATGCATATTGAATCCAAAATAGGTGGGAAATAGTTGTTTTTCTTATGAAGTGCTAGGATAGTCTACATGGCTACATGTTCTTATCCATTCTAATGTCAACCCTGCTTGACCTGCTGTTTTATACACTTTACCAACTTACCAAGAGTTTTTAAATCAAAATATCACCAAATGAAATGTCTTGCTAATGCATTGATTTATTATCTCACATGCCTGGGTTTACTTGATATCAAAATTTGACCTACTTAAATTTAACTTACACAGTCTGCTATTTCTTTGATCAATATTTTAACCTAAAAATAATATCAAATTCTTAACTTTTTTAATACCTTTGTTTGATATATAACATGCCTATATTTAACTGAATGTGAAATTTGACCTTTTTTGGATCACAAAATTACCTTGAAATGACCTTAATAGACAATTTTTTTTTTTTTTTTGTACCATCCATAGTATCCCAAGTATCATTATGATGATAAAAACACCTTTTTTAATTGAAAAAAAAAAAAGTTTAATAAAAAAACAAAAACAAACTAATTTACTATGACAAGTTTTTGAATAAGTACAAATTAGATCAAAAATTTAATCATATATTTTAGAACATGTCTGTGAAAAGGGTTGACCAGTGGAAAATTTTGGAGGATATTGATAAAAAAATTTTTGTCTTTGTTTCCTCCCACACAGTTCCCAGGCAGAGGATATGGAAAGGATTATTTTATTAAAGAAAATTCTAACATGTCCAGAGACTATGATATGTCTGTCCTTATATTTCTGATATGTCTGTGTTTGTGTGTGCCTATTTTTTTTAATTTTTTTAATTATTTCACAGAGTAGCTTAATTTTGTCAGTGTTACGTGGTTCATGGTTTGTGGTTATGCGTGATATATTTTCTTGATAATAAATATGATGGGTATGCATAATGGAGATGTTTTCCAATTTGTGCAGGCATCTCATCGTCTACACTTATCACGTGATGAGCTGCCACAGAAACAATGTGCCTTGCTGTGGGTGGAATAGGGAGTCTCTAATAGTTTGTGTGACTATCTCTGAACAATTTTTTATGTGTTGTACTCAACACTTTTTTTAAAGTTTTGGTCACTTAAAGCCAAATGTGTTAAATTGGAGTTATTTATATTTTATCAAAGGTGACTTATCAAAGAAGTTGTCTATGTACTGATGGAGAGTTAAATTATGTTCACCATAAGGGTAGTTATCTTCTTCCATTTTGTTTTGCTACTTGTGGTGGTTTCCATCAGAAATTTACTTTGTTTATTGTATCCCATTTAATTTGGGCATTTTGATGAAATTTTTCATGATGATAGTTTATACAAAATTCAGTGGGAGGTAGGTGTATGCGTGTGCATGGCTGCTCAGAGCATTTTCTAATATACTGTGGTGACCCTTTCCAGTTTATGTCATTGTCAATTAGGTTGGAGCCTGATCTTGGTTGTCGCAGGTGCATGCATCTGCACATGCAAGTGCATGAGTGCAGAACAAACTCTTCCCCCCACCCACTCACCCCATCATCTCATTATTGAGTGTTTACTTCACTTGTTAATTAGATAGTCACTTTATTTATGGAACATGTTGGAAAAGGTCCTATTTTGTAAGCTTAAAATTTTCAAGTACTTTAATTAATTTTAATTTTAAAAAAAATTAAAATTATTAAATTATTTATTCTTTTTTTTTTATGTTTTAAATTGAGATTATTATTTTTTTGTAAAGGTGAAAAATTGTGGCAATAAATTACATCAGTTCATAACAGTTCCAAAATAATGCCTGAAAGACAAAAATAAATTGTATAGAGTGGGCTGCACCTATTCTCTGTGCCAGACCCCTTTATTTACAGCACTGGATGTATTGCATCACCAGCAAGCAAATAAAGTGCTGGTGATGCAATATATCCAGTAGTGTAAATAAAGGGGTCTGGGACCAGACTAGGCTGCACCCTTGTCAAATTTGAGACAATCTGTGGAACACTACATTTTCTGGGCATTTAAGGATACCTTTTCTTTTTTCTGTGCATACCCATCGACCACCATCCACTATCAACATAGCAACAGACTGGCAAAAGATTGACCTCCACAGATCCTTCCCATCATCTCATCCTCCTCAGACAATGGCCAGTGGCAGAAGGAAGTACCAACCGCAAGTGGCATGGGAAACCAACCAGTGGGTCTAAGTGGGTCTGCAACTGTGTAAGGAGGTGCTGCTAGGCAAGGCCAGCAACCTGGGACAACATGAGAAGGCTGTGAAGCACAAGGGAAGTTGGGCATCTGTTGAGCAGGTTGAACCACTGAATTTCAGAAGGAAACACGAGATTGAGAGTGTGACATGTGGAGATGATGTTAGTCATTCACCAAGCTGTGCATAGATCAGTCAGGACGTCAGGGTGAATTAAGACAACATTTGGTGTCAAATCCCCAATTGGGTACTTCAAACTCCACAGGACTAATTAAGTGCTCCTCTTTGGTACTCCATGTCATTGCCCCCTCCCTCAGTGATGAGCTAAGAGTTGACATTGAAGGGGCAAAGTACAACATTTTGATTGATGAGAGCACTGATGTTAGTACACAAAACGTGCTTTTTAATCTTCAATCAGTCACAACAAAATGTAGCAACTGCCATGGCTGGTCTGATGCCTGTTGTTCATGTGACTGGGGGAGCTGTTCCATGACATAATCAGACAATGTTTGGATAGTCTGGGCCTAAACCTGTCTGACTACATTGGCCTTTCTTCTGATGGTGCAAGTTCCAATTTGGCCTCCACAATTCTGTTTGGTCTCATCTGAAGGCAGAGTCCCCTGACTGTATTCTGGTCAAATGCACTTGTCACAGTCTGGCTCTCGTGTGCAACATGCCTTCGATATCCTGCCCAGCTCCTTGGGGTACCTGATGTGTTAGTTCTCGTCTGAAGGTCAGAGTTCAAGCAGTTGTTTGAGGTGATGTCTGCTGGTGATGCCAGAGAATGCTCAGCCTACCCATTTGCCAAATATTCAGAGATAAGATGGTTCTGCAGGGGGAAAGTTATGGATGCCTGCTCCACTCAGGCTGAATCCATCAACTCACAAGATGGAAGATTCGAAACCAGGACCATTCACTCTATGCTGCAGGACCCTATTATTCAAGTGTACTTTGTTCTGGCAGCTCCAATTGTGCAGGAGTTTGAAAGGGTGAGTAATGTTTCCAGGCTGAAAACTGTGATGCCAAAAAAGTGTTTGAATCTCTCCACCAGCTCCACCAAACTCTACTGCACAGGGAATACAGCCAGGGAGAAAAACTTGCACCCTCTATGTGTGACTTTGGAGCGAAGTTAGAGGCAGAAACCCTATCCCTGGTGATCATAGATCCTCGTTGCTGAGCCCATGAGAAAAATGCAGGATAGGGCCCAGAAGTTCATCATGAAATGCCTGCAACAGCTGGAAAAAAAAGAACAACTGACAAGTCATTGTTCAAAGGTCTTAGTTTCCTTTCCCCAGCTAATGTCCTCTCCCATGTTCACAGACCAGGATTTTCCAAGCTCCCCATGTTGTTTGGGAAGGTATGCCTGAGGACCCAATCAAGTTCTGGTATGGGATGCAATAGTACAAGGATTCCCTTGAACAACCTAAATTTAAGGAACTCCCCAGACTGCCCTGAACTGTTTGTCAATGCCAGTCTCCAATGCAAGAGTGGAGAGGACATTCAGTCTGGGGACCTTCTATAAGAGTAAACTAAGGAATTGAATGAGTCTGCTAATGCTGGAGGCTCACATTCGAATACATACTGAACTCTGGCATCATCTGGGAAATGTACTGACTATGTCCCAAGCAACAAGTTTGACCATTAACATTAAGACAATGTTCAGCAGAGAAGCCCAGGAGGTGCATTATGAAGGACTGTTTCCCCAACTTGACTAGCTTTTGCTGAGAAAAAGAGAAATGTTACTCCTATCTCTATGACGCTATCTCTAGGATTGAATAGTTTAGCTGAACAATAAAAAAAAGAAAAGGTTACCTGTTTCCATTGATATTATGTTGTTAGGGATTAGCTGATGGATCTATATATTGGCCCTTTTTTTTTTTAATCTGGCATTTTTTCAGACCATGTTGGGGCTTATTTTCCCAAACACCTGGCAACACTGAGTCACTACTCTCTTATGCAGTAGGGTGAAGTAAACACCATCAGCTTTGGTGAGGAAAGCGGTTAGTGGTCCCACCCTGGCATTCACTTAAGTGACTGGGTTTCGTTGCACATGCGCATAGCAAGGCTGATGCAATGCAGAACTGATGCAATGCAGGACTGATGCAATGCAGGACTGATGCAATGCAGGACTGATGCAATGCAAGGTTGTTGCAGGACCTGACATTGTGTTGAACAATGGTCTGGAACTGGTCGATAGGTGAGTGAGCTCATATTCAGGGAGCGTGCTTGGTAGGTACAGCTGACTTTAGGTTCTTCTCGGCTAACTCTGATTTTGATAGGCTTACCCCTACCTCTCGGTGATGTCGGCTCTACGCCTGAGTAGCGAGTCCGTAACCATGAAAATGCGAGCAGCAGTACCCATTTTTTCCAGGTTATTGTCAAGGTCAAACGTATGGAGTCGTTCAAATGGGGCTGCCGTTAACACGGAGAGGGAGTACGGTGCTATTCACGACAGCCAAACCCTTGGCCCTGCCAGTCAAGCTGTAATTGACAGAGAGAAGAGGTGTGGAGCGGTCAACTATGATCCTATCCCAGTAGTTCTTTGCAAGGGAAAAGGCATCCATGTGTGGGATGTAGAAGGAAAGAGGTACTTGGATTTCATGAGTGGCTACTCAGCTGTGAACCAGGGCCACCTGCACCCCAAGATAATGAAGGCAATGGCAGACCAGATGGAAAGACTTACTCTAACATCAAGAGCTTTTTACAATGATGTCCTGGGGGAATATATGGATTATGCTACCAAGCTATTTGGCTATGACAGGCTCCTGCCCATGAACACAGGTGTGGAGGGAGCAGAGACCTCTGTGAAGTTGGCCCGTCGCTGGGCGTATGATGTGAAGGGTGTCCCTACCGACCGTGCAAAGGTTGTCTTTGCCCGTGGCAACTTCTGGGGCAGGTCAATAGCTGCTGTTTCAGCATCCACAGACCCCGAGAGCTACACAGGGTTTGGGCCATATGTGCCCAACTTTGTGTCAGTGGAGTTTGATGACGCAAGTGCTCTTGAGGTATGTGATGTGGGTAGAGAGAGTAGGGGCTAGTGGGTGTGGCTAAATCTCTTCCATTCAATCAAAATGGTGATGACTCACTCCCTCACTTTTTAAAAATTGGGTTGATCCATAACAGATATCATCACATATGTGCTCTAAATATAGTGTGTTGAATTCCATACTGGTAGTGTCGACACCTCATTGGGGCCAACAATTCTACCAGAGAGAAACCTTCAGTGGGAATGTTTCCTTATCTTTATTGGCATATAAAGATATATCCATTACCCTACACAAATTTATGGTATGATTTCTCTAGATATGTGAGCACCTTACATGGCTATGGTACAAATGACCGGGTGTCCCAGACTATATTCCCTGGCCCAGATAATGGCAGTATATCAGGTTGTGACGGTATTCAATGTCTCTGTATTTAGTTTGTCCATAAATTATTCTGGTAGATTCCAATCCATAATACTACAGTTAACAGCTGTTTATCTGTGATGTTGCCCTAGGCAAGCTCCACGAATGCTCACATTGTTTGTTTCAATGGTTTGCATTTCTCCCTCATTTTATTATTCTTTACACAGAAAGTAGTTGCAAAAAAAAGTTGTTGCAACCACCCCACTCTTTCAGTGTTTGTTTTATGCTGAATTTCCCCTGTGGCACTGCCTGGCATGTCCAGCCACACCTGAGAGTGTCTGGTTGTCTAGCCACCCCTGAGACTGTCTGGTTGTCTAGCCACCCCTGAGACTGTTTGGTTGTCTCTGGACAAATTAGACATAAATGTGCATCTATTGGGATGTTGTGATTGGAGGTGTTGCTGTTCTGGTGTTCATGTCGACCCAAGTCATTTTGGGTGGCACCCTAACAATGTCAATACCACTTAGCTGAACAACAATAAAGTGTTTCTAACAGTGAGTGAGTGGTGAAGCCAGGTTGATTATTTGAGGATGTGAGTTACACAATCTCCACCATCCTAGATACTGCTTTTTTCTGAGGGTGATGGGGGTAGTGAGTGGGTGTGGTCTAATCCCACTATATGTGTATAGTTTGCAAGTGTCTGTCTGTCCGTTACACTATTTGGGGAACCATAGATTAAATTTTGTCTTGGGGAATGCTCTGAGAAAAGAAGAAAGGAATCTAAATTATTCCTAATAATAGAAAGCCTAAGAAACCACGGCCAATCGATAGAGGCTCAGTCTCCCAAATTTAAAGTTGGAGGTTTGTATTCTGGACTGGAATTTTTCCCCTTGATTTTTCCCCTTGATTTTTCCCCTTGATTTTTCCCCTTGATTTTTCCCCTTGATTTTTCCCCTTGATTTTTCCCCTTGATTTTTCCCCTTGATTTTTTTCCCCTTGATTTTTCCCCTTGATTTTTTTCCCCTTGATTTTTCCCCTTGATTTTTCCCCTTGATTTTTCCCCTTGATTTTTCCCCTTGATTTTTCCCCTTGATTTTTCCCCTTGATTTTTCCCCTTGATTTTTTTCCCCTTGATTTTTCCCCTTGATTTTTCCCCTTGATTTTTTTCCCCTTGATTTTTCCCCTTGATTTTTCCCCTTGATTTTTTCCCTTGATTTTTTTCCCCTTGATTTTTCCCCTTGATTTTTTTCCCCTTGATTTTTCCCCTTGATTTTTCCCCTTGATTTTTCCCCTTGATTTTTCCCCTTGATTTTTCCCCTTGATTTTTCCCCTTGATTTTCCCCCTTGATTTTTCCCCTTTCCCGTCTCTTCTTTTCCCCCCCCCTCCCCTTTTGTTCACAGTCAACCCCCTCTATATAGATGATGCAGTAATAAAACTGTAAAGGTTAGAGGTGCAGGAGGCTGAAGGTTGATTGAAAAACTGCCATTGGACAGTTTTTCACTAGTTAGTTATTTGTGCTCTAGATTTAAAAGGAAGGGATCATGGAGTGGGTGTGTAGCATCTCCATCCATTACTCATGATGTTAATCTCAAGAGTAGTATTGGTGAGAATAATCTCCAGTGTGTGATTTGACATACATCTTTGTCAGCAATGCTGTCTGGTGAGCGAGTAGTGGGGGGAATACCTGTGTGTTGTTTATTAGTTCTATGTCATGCAAGTGGCTGACTGCAATGTTTGGGATATGCCACCAAGATGTTGTTCACATAACACCTCCATCCATATATGAGAGAGTGTAATAGATGAGAGTTCTTGTGGATGACCAAGTGGCAATGTCTATACTTGGACAAAAGGGCAGTGGGCTATGTGTAAATCTGCATGTGATACATGCATGTGTGTGCCCTAGACCTTTGGTCGTTCATGGATGCTTTCTGACAGAGAGGTGTAGGAGAGTGATGTATGTGAATATCTGTGGATGGATAGTCTCTCTCTTTCTGTTGCAATAGTGCACATTATGAATGATGTGGGGGGGGGGGGGGGCGGGGGGGGCGGGGACTAATAATGGACTTGTACCAACTTGCTGTCTGTGCATAAAACAACCTTGTGGCTTAAAGTAACATAACTAAGTGTTTGGCAGTGGAAACCCTTTACCTGATTAATGGTCGTTGCTCTATGTGCCCACAGAAAGAGTTAGTGGACCCCAACTGTGCTGCATTCCATGTGGAGCCCATCCAGGGGGAGAATGGGGTTGTGGTGCCCAGCCCTGGCTACTTCAAGGAAGTGAGAGAGCTCTGCACCCGCCATAACGTGAGTCTCTTCAGTGATATGCTAGTGTGCACTAGCAGTACAATAGTATCGGCATGTTGTGGTTGTGTCTTTGCTCTCTCTCTCACTCTTTGTGTGTGCCTTTGTGCGTGTTTATTATTTGCAGGTTTTGCTCATCTGTGATGAAGTCCAAACTGGTTTAGGAAGGACCGGAAGGTTAGAACTTCATCAACAAACCACAAATATTTGCATTGTTGGGCTCACTAATTATAATTACTTATCTACATGAGTGAATGAGTGAGTGGCCCAGCATGAGCATGTGCGTGTATGATCTCCTTGCCATGTAGTTCCAATATCTTGTGGCTCACATCACATCTGCTCATTATGTGGTGGAATGGAATATCTCGTGGGGTGTAGAGTTTGGACGAATCTAGTTTAGTGATTAGTGTGTATTATGTTATGTTGGATGATATGAATATTTTTATGAATTTTTCCCTAACGTGTATTAGTTGTGAGAATCTTGTTACCGTGTGTTATGTGTTGTGAGTATCTTGTTACCATGTGTTGTGTTGTGTCTTGTTACCGTGAGTTATGTGTTGTGTCTTGTTACCGTATGTTGTGTTTGTCTTGTTACCGTGTGTTGTGTTTGTCTTGTTACCGTGTGTTGTGTTTGTCTTGTTACCGTGTGTTATGTGTTTATCTTGTTACCGTGTGTTATGTGTTGTGAGTATCTTGTTACCGTGTGTTGTGTTGTGTCTTGTTACCATGTGTTATGTCTTGTTACCGTGTGTTGTGAGTGTCTTGTTACCGTGTGTTATGTGTTGTGAGTGTCTTGTTACCATGTGTTATGTGTTGTGAGAATCTTGTTACCTGTGTTGAGTGTCTTGTTACCCTGTGTTATGTGTTGTGAGTAATCTTGTTACCATGTGTTGTGTTACCATGTGTTATGTGTTGTGAGTGTCTTGTTACCGTGTGTTATGTGTTGTGAGTATCTTGTTACCGTGTGTTATGTGTTGTGAGTATCTTGTCACCGTGTGTTATGTGATGAAAATGAATGTAATTTGGTTGGAGAATAACGTTAATGAATGTTGTGAAACCAATGATTGGGCTGTAGGCTGTCTTAGAGTGTAACTGCTCTAATACCAACTAGTGCAAAGATCAACTGGTTCATGGCATATATAGCTCATTGCTACACACTACCATATAGTTGAGGGCATCACCATCTTTACCCAACATTTAGATTAAACAACAAAGTCTTTTACTCTCTACAAGTCATGTGATACATGCAGTTTACTCCCTACAAGTCATGTGACACTGCAGTGGACTCCCAAATGGTTTAATTTGAGAAAGTGTCTTGTGTGATGTAGTTTGTCCTGTCACCAGTTGCATGATATGTTTGTGCGTGATGTATTTGCAGGCGCTTGGCAGTGGATCACGAGGGGATTAGACCAGATATGTTGGTCCTAGGGAAGGCCTTGTCTGGTGGTACTATCCCTGTGAGTGTCAACCATATGATACATATTATAACACACACTAGTAGAGTAGTGGTGATGAGGATCACAGTTTACACCGAGAAAGAGCCTAGGGCATAGATTATTTTGATATCACGTGCTGGAAAAGCTCCACCCACCAACTCTGCTTGATTGCCTGTCAATGTTTGCATTGGTGCTGGTTTCCTTTGTCTTTGTCTGTAGATCTCGTGTGTGTTGGCTGATGATGAGGTGATGCTAAATATCAAGGCAGGACAGGTGAGGCCACACCCCTCTTGCTGTGTTCACTGATCAGCTGAATAAACGATTATGGCAATGATTACCTACTTCAACTAATGTTGAATAAATCATGACTGTGGGAACACACACTGGATCAACACCACACTGGGTTGAGGCAGATTGACAATAGCTCTGTGGGGACACACACTGGATCAACACCACATTGGGTTGAGGCAGGTTGACAATAGCTCTGTGGGGACACACACTGGATCAACATCACACTGGGTTGAGGCAGATTGACAATAGCTCTGTGGGAACACACACTGGATCAACACCACACTGGGTTGAGGCAGATTGACAATAGCTCTGTGGGGACACACTGCATCAACACCACACTGGGTTGAGGCAGGTTGACAGTAGCTCTGTGGGGACACACTGGATTATTTCCTCACTGGATGGAGGGAGTTGGAAGTAACTTATTCTACTGGTATAGTATATATTTCTATAATTTACAATTTGTCTATATGTATACAATTAAACTCCTCCCAAACCGCTGGAGAGAGCTTCACGAAACTTTCAGGGATTGACTAGGGCACCTCACTGCATGTCCTCGTGAAAGTTTTGTTCAGATTGGGTGGCTATGAATGTAGTTTGTTAATGGGTGTGGTTTAGTGACATGGAACATTCTAACAAATGACCAAGTTCGATGAAATTTGGCGTGTTTATTAATTGTATTGTGTTTGTTTAATTACTGAGATTAGTGTTAATAATTTATACATGTTACATGAAGCAAGCAAACTGAACACGTTTGATGCTGTAGGAAGCTAGAGGATGATTTTTAAAAACTGCCTGTAGGGTGGGGTCCCCCCCAATATAATATTGATAGTAGTGGATTTTAAAGTGTTGCTATGTTTGTGAACATGTGTGCAGCATGGATCAACTTATGGAGGGAACCCGCTGGCTTCCAGGGTTGCCATGGAGGCTCTGAAGGTACATGCACACAGCTGCACTACAACAGAATATCTATATTTGTAATTGTAGATCAGTTGTGGCTTACTGGCAGGTGTTCACCTGCAACACGAGAGTTTAGGTCAGGGTTTATGGCTAGGGTCAGGATTTAGCTTGCTGGGGGCATCCCAAGACTGTCATTTCTATACAATAGGACCCTCACTGTTTACCTTCAAATGTTTGCTTTACCATGTCGATGTGTAGCAGCTGACTAAATGTGTTGGCCTCATATGTGAGACTGTTTGTCTAGTATCCTTAGGCATATACAATCTCTTCCACCATTCTCTCATTAATTTTGTGGCTTGCTCACTCACCGCACCACCTTCCTCCTCAGGTTCTGGAAGAGGAAGATTTGGCGGGAAATGCCGCCAAAATGGGAGTCATTGTAGAAAAAGAGCTCTCAACCCTTGACCCAGAGATTGTCAGCCTTGTGAGGGGGCGTGGTCTATTTTGGGCCATTGTTGTCAAAGATACCAAAGGTTGGTTTTAATTTTACATTTTGATGACAAAGTGTGTGTTGTCCATTTTTCCCTTGTATTGTAAAGATACACAGACGGGAGACTCTCTGTGTGGGTTCAGTGAGAGGAGTGTAATTGCAGATGTAAGCTGTGACTGGGATGGTTTCCATGTTTGCCTGACATCAGGAGAGCTTGTAGTATTGGCTAGGTCCCAGTGTGGTGTAGAGAGACACATCTGGTTGTGATGTGGGGGATTCCCTCAACTAAAGCAGCTGTGAATAATCTGATGAAAAGTAAACTTGTTAATGATAGTGAAGGAAGTTTCTTGCTATATCATGCCTACTTTGATTTGCAAATCAGACAGTCAACACTAACGGAAGTATTTGTATTATTATGTGCACCTATTTTGGAGATGACTGAATGATTTTTCCCAAGGCACAGGCAATAGTGTGGACAAGAGTTGAATATACTGTGGCCAGCGGACAGCCACCCAGGCAATCACAAGGGATGAGGGGAGCAAACACACCACAAACCCTCCGTAATTCTCTCATAAACATACAATAGCTCTTTCGTTTTTTTTCTTTTTGAATATTGCAATTGTTAGAGCAGGTAAGTAATTATTGGATTGAGTAAGCAATTCTTAGAATGGGTCGGCATTTTTCGGAATAGGCAGGCAATGGTTGAAATAGGTCAGCGATTATTGGAATGTATGAGCCAGACTGATGTCTACAAGTGTGCACAGCTTCTTCCTTCATCCAAATCTTAGTGCTGTCAATGGGAAGGAAAGGCTGTCAGTCACTGTTGAATGAGTTGTCACCTGAGCCTGTCCACACTGAGCAGTGAGTGAGTGAGTGGGCTCCTGTTCAACTGGCAGAGGTTCCCAAAGATCCATTGGATCAAGGAAGAAAGTTTTCCAATAGTGTTACTGATGTAGAGTAGGTGTATGTTAAAAGGTCAATAACTTTTTAGGTGCATTTTTTCAGGGATAATTTGGGGGGAAATTAAACTAAAAAAGAAAAATGTGATGAAAAAAACCCTGTTGTGTGATACCTGCACCTTTCCCTGTCTTCTCCTCTTCCTTTTTTTTTTCACTCTCTCCATCTCTCCCTTCCCCTCCCTTTCTTCTCTTCCTATCTTCTCCTTGTGCCTTCATCTTGATGGGTAATGCATCCAATTGCTGCAATTCTGAGCAATCTATATTATTCAGAAAATAGTGCTCTATCCTCTGCACTCTTCCCTTCATTCTCTATCATGTGTTGAGAAGTCGTTTATGTATTTTCTATTCCACAGATGTGTGTGCTCAGAAAGTGTGTGATCGTCTGAGGGAAAACGGTCTTCTGACCAAGCCTACACACAAGGACATCCTGCGTTTGGCCCCACCCCTGATCATCACTGAGGAACAAACCAGAGAGGCTTGCGACATAATCAAGAAAACTATTAGCTCTTGGTGAAGAAGAGTTACAACATTTTATAAGATAAAAAATCTATAAATGTCATTCAGGATTATGTAATATTAAATTTTAAAGTAACAGTTCGACTCAATTATAATCTTTTTAAATTTATAAACAACAGAACAAAACAAATGAATATGGTGGGTAGTGGACATTTTATATAACTCATGGGAAAGTGTATGTAACTACCTCTAGTCCAGTTGAACTGATTCACACTAAACTTCTGACAAAAAAGAGAGAAGAAATAGTTTATCAGTTATTACAGGCAGTGGGCGTAACCCCAGTATGTGCATGTCGATGAATTAAGCTGGTAAGTAATGGGAGAACATTACATTAGCGTAGGTGAGGGTGCAGACCTAGGACTCGTTATGTGTTGTAGGATTATCACTACTGGAGTGTGTCCATCTATAATTCCTTCGTCACTGGCTACAACCATGTTTAGTGAATGTGTGTGCACCTTTATATGTCCTCTCTCTCTAGTGAATGTGTGTGTACCTTTGTATGCCCTGTCCCTCTAGTGAATGTGTGTGCACCTTTGTGTGCACCTTTATATGCCCTGTCCCTCTAGTGAATGTGTGTGCACTTTTATATGTCATGTCCCTCTAGTGAATGTGTGTGTACCTTTATATGCCTTGTCCCTCTAGTGAATGTGACCTTTATATGCCCTCTCCCTCTAGTGAATGTGTGTGCACCTTTATATGCCATGTCCTTCTAGTGAATGTGTGTGTACCTTTATATTCCCTGTCCATCTAGTGAATGTGTGTACCTTTATATGTCCTGTCCCTCTAGTGAATGTGTGTGCACCTTTATATGCCCTCTCCCTCTAGTGAATGTGTGTGCACCTTTATATGCCCTGTCCCTCTAGTGAATGTGTGTGCACCTTTTTGTGCCCTGTCAATTAGGTTGGAGCCTGAACTTAGTTGTTGCATGTGCATGGAGAGTGAATGCATCTGCACGTGCAAGTGCATGAGTGCAGTACACACTCTTTTCCCCCTACCCCAACCCCCCTCATCTCATTATTGAGTGTTTACTTCACTTGTTAATTAGATAGTCGCTTTATATGGGAACATGTTGGAAAGGGTCCTATTTTGTAAGCTTAAAATTTTCAAATTCTGTAATTAATTTTAATTTCAAAAAAATAAAAATTATTATATATATTTTTTGTTTTAAATTGAGATTATTATTTTTTTTTTGTAAAGGTGAAAAATTGTGACAATAAATTACATTAGTTCATAACAGTTTCAAAATAATGCCTGAAAGACAAAAATAAATTGTATAGAGTGGGCTGCACCTATTCTCTGTGCCAGACCCCTTTATTTACAGCACTGGATGTATTGCATCACCAGCAAGAAAATAAAGTGCTGGTGATGCAATACATCCAGTGGTGTGAATAAAGGGGTCTGGAGACTTGGCTGCACCCTTGTCAAAATTTGAGACAATCTGTGAAACACTACATTTTCTGGGCATTTATGGATGCTTTTCTTTTTTTCTGTGCATACCCATCGACCACCATCCACTATCAACATAGCAACAGACTGGCAAAAGATTGACCTCTACAGATCCTTCCCATCATCTCATCCTCCTCAGACAATGGCCAGTGGCAGAAGGAAGTACCAACTGCAAGTGGCATGGGAAACCAACCAGTGGGTCTAAGTGGGTCTGCAACTGTGTAAGGAGGTGCTGCTAGGCAAGGCCAGCAACCTTGGACAACATGAGAAGGCTGTGAAGCACAAGAGAAGGTGGCCATCTGTTGAGCAGGTTGAACCACTGAATTTCAGCAGGAAACACGAGATTGAGAGTGTAACGTGTGGAGATGATGTTAGCCATTCACCAAGCTGTGCATAGATCAGTCAGGACGTCAGGGTGAAATTAAGATTACATTTGGTGTCAAATCCCCAATTGGGTACTTCAAACTCCACAGGACTAAATAAGTACTCCTCTTTGGTACTCCATGTCATTGCCCCCTCCCTCAGTGATGAGCTAAGAGTTGACATTGAAGGGGCAAAGTACAACATTTTGATTGATGAGAGCACTGATGCTAGTACACAAAAGTGCTTTTTATTTTTCGATCAGTCACGACAAAATGTAGCAACTGCCATGGCTGGTCTGATGCCTGTTGTTCATGTGACTGGGGGAGCTGTTCCATGACATAATCAGACAATGTTTGGATAGTCTGGGCCTAAACCTGTCTGACTACATTGGCCTTTCTTCTGATGGTGCAAGTTCCAATTTGGCCTCCACAATTCTGTTTGGTCTCATCTGAAGGCAGAGTCCCCTGACTGTATTCTGGTCAAATGCACTTGTCACAGTCTGGCTCTCTTGTGTGTAACATGCCTTCGATATCCTGCCCAACTCCTTGGGGTACCTGATGTCAAAAGTTCCTGTCTGGTTCACCAAGTGCAGTGAGAAGGTCAGAGTTCAAGCAATTGTTTGAAGTGATGTCTGCTGGGACTACTCAGCCTACCCATTTGCCAAATATTCAGAGACAAGATGGCTCTGCAGGGGGAAAGTTATGGACAGCTGGCTCAACAACTGGTGGGAACTGGTTGCCTGCTCCATATCAGGCTTAGTCCATCAACTCACAAGATGGAAGATTCGAAGCCAGGACCATTCACTCTATGCTGCAGGACCCTATTATTCAAGTGTACTTTGTTCTGGTAGCTCCAATTGTGCAGGAGTTCGAAAGGGTAAGTGTATGTTTCCAGGCTGAAAACTGTGATGCCGAAAAAGTGTTTGAATCTCTCCACCAGCTCCACCAAACTCTACTGCACAGGGAATACAGCCAGGGAGAAAAACTTGCATCCTCTATGTGCGACTTTGGAGCGAAGTTAGAGGCAGAAACCCTATTCCTGGTGACCATAGATCCTCGTTGCTGAGCCAGTGAGAGAAATGCAGGAAAAGGCCCAGAAGTTCATCATGAAATGCCTGCAACAGCTGGAAAAAAAAAGAACAACTGACAAGTCATTGTTCAAAGGTCTTAGTTTCCTTTCCCCAGCTGATGCCTTCTCCCATGTTCACAGACCAGGATTTTCCTAGCTCCCCATGTTGTTTGGGAAGGTATGCCTGATGACCCAATCAAGTTCTGGTATGGGATTAAACAGTACAAGGATTCCTTCAGACAAACTAAATTTAAGGAACTCCCCAGACTGCCCTGAACTGCTTGTTAATGCCAGTCTCCAATGCAAGAGTGGAGAGGACATTCAGTCTGGGGACCTTCTATAAGAGTAAACTAAGGAATTGAGTGAGTCTGCCAATGCAGAGGCTCACATTCACATACATACTGAACTGGTATCATCTGGGAAGTGATGTACTGACTTTGTCCCCAGCAAGAACAAGCCTGACCAGTTTAACATCAAGACAATGTTCAGCAGAGAAGCCCAGGAGGTGCATTATGAGGGCTGGTTTCCCCAACTTGACTAGCTTTTGCTGAAAAAAAAGAAATGTTACTCCTATATCTGTGATGCTATCTCTATGATTGACTAGTTTAGCTGAACTATAAATAAAAAAAAGTTGCCTGTTTCCATTGATATTATGTTATGGATTATATGATGGGCCTATATATTGGCCCTTTCTTTTAGATTCTGGCCCTTTCTTTTAGATTCTGGCATTTTTTCAGACCATGTTGGGGCCTATTTTCATCTCAAACACCAGGCAACACTGAGTCACTACTCTTATGCAGTAATACCATCAGCTTTGGTGAGGAAAGTGGTTAGTGGTCTCACCTCGGCTTTCACTTCAGTGACTGGGTTTGTTTGCATGCGCATAGCAAGAACTGATGCAATGCAAGGTTGATGCAGGACCTGTCATTGTGTTGAACAATGGTCTGGAACTGGTTTATAGGTGAGTGAGCTCGTATTCAGGGAGCGTGCTTGGTAAGTACAGCTGATGTTAGGTCATTCTCGGCCAACTCTGATTTTGATAGGCTTACCCCTACCTCTCGGTGATGTCGGCTCTACGCCTGAGTAGCGAGTCCGTAACCATGAAAATGCGAGCAGCAGTACCCATTTTTTCCAGGTTATTGTCAAGATCAAACTTATGGAGTCGTTCAAGTGGGGAAGCCGTTAACACGGAGAGGGAGTACGGTGCTATTCACGACAGCCAAACCCTTGGCCCTGCCAGTCAAGCTGTAATTGACAGAGACTAGAGGTGTGGAGGCGCCAACACTGATCCTATCCCAGTAGTTCTTTGCAAGGGAAAAGGCATCCATGTGTGGGATGTAGAAGGAAAGAGGTACTTGGATTTCATGAGTGGCTACTCAGTTGTGAACCAGGGCCACCTGCACCCCAAGATAATGAAGGCAATGGCAGACCAGATGGAAAGACTTACTCTAACATCAAGAGCTTTTTACAATGATGTCCTGGGGGAATATATGGATTATGCTACCAAGCTATTTGGCTATGACAGGCTCCTGCCCATGAACACAGGTGTGGAGGGAGCAGAGACCTCTGTGAAGTTGGCCCGTTGCTGGGCATATGATGTGAAGGGTGTCCCTACCAACCGTGCAATGGTCGTCTTTGCCCATGGCAACTTCTGAGGCAGGTCAATAGCTGCTGTGTCAGCATCCACAAACTCCCAGAGCTACACAGGGTTTGGGCCATATGTGCCCAACTTTGTGTCAGTGGAGTTTGATGACGCAAGTGCTCTTGAGGTATGTGATGTGGGTAGAGAGAGTAGGGGCTAGTGGGTGTGGCTAAATCTCTTCCATTCAACCGAAATGGTGATGACTCACTCCCTCACTTTTTAAAAATTGGGTTGATCCATAACAGATATCGTCACATATGTGCTCTAAATATAGTGTGTTGAATTCCATACTGGTAGTGTCGACACCTCATTGGGGCCAACAATTCTACCAGAGAGAAACCTTCAGTGGGAATGTTTCCTTATCTTTATTGACATATAAAGATATATCCATTACCCTACACAAATTTATGGTATGATTTCTCTAGATATGTGAGCACCTTACATGGCTATGGTACAATGACTGGGTGTCCCAGACTATATTCCCTGACCAGGATAATGGCAGTATATCAGGTTGTGACGGTATGCAATGTCTCTGTATTTAGTTTGTCCATAAATTATTCTGGTAGATTCCAATCCATAATACTACAGTTAACAGCTGTTTATCTGTGATGTTGCCCTAGGCAAGCTCCACGAATGCTCACATTGTTTGTTTCAATGGTTTGCATTTCTCCCTCATTTTATTTTTCTTTACACAGAAAGTAGTTACAAAAAAAAGTTGTTGCAACCACCCCACTCTTCCAGTGTTTGTTTTATGCTGAATTTCCCCTGTGGCACTGCCTGGCATGTCCAGCCACACCTGAGAGTGTCTGGTTGTCTAGCCACCCCTGAGACTGTCTGGTTGTCTAGCCACCCCTGAGACTGTTTGGTTGTCTCTGGACAAATTAGACATAAATGTGCATCTATTGGGATGTTGTGATTGGAGGTGTTGCTGTTCTGGTGTTCGTGTCGACCCAAGACATTTTGGGTGGCGCCCTAACAATGTCAGTACCACTTAGCTGAACAACAATAAAGTGTTTCTAACAGTGAGTGAGTGGTGAAGCCAGGTTGATTATTTGAGGATGTGAGTTACACAATCTCCACCATCCTAGATACTGCTTTCTTCTGAGGGTGATGGGGGTAGTGAGTGGGTGTTGTATAGTTTGCAAGTGTTTGTCTGTCCATAAGTAATACTACTCCTGGAACTGAAATTCCGACATTCCAATCACCACAATATTTTTACACTATTTGGGGAACCATAGATTAAATTTTGTCTTGGGGAATGCTCTGAGAAAAAAAGAAAGGAATCTAAATTATTCCTAATAATAAAATCTTAAGAAACCACGGCCAATCGATAAAGGCGCAGTCTTCCAAATTTAAAGTTGGAGGTTTGTATTCTGGACTGGTATTTTTCCCTTTAATTTTTCCCATTTTCCCTGTCTTTTTTTTTCCTCTCTCCCCCTTTTGTTCACAGTAAAACCCCCTCTACATAGAGGATACAGTAATCAAACTGAAAAGGTTTGAGGTGCAGGAGGCAGAAGGTTGATTGAAAACTGCTATTGGGCGGTTGTTCACTAAAGTCTGTTTGCACTGAGTTGAGCCCTGGAGAAACGTTAATAACTTGGCCAATACTCAACGGATTTCCAGATTTCAAGTACCAACAGACTCATGATGCTACAGACGTTCTTTTAGCACTATTCCTGAAAAAATTGACCATCCCTAGGTAAAGTTAGCTGTATGTCCCACAAGAAATTACACAACATTCCACCAAGCATTAATTGACCATGTGGAATGCAAGCGCAAAAAATATCCCTTGGAGGCAACATCCATCGCAGAACTCTTTCAGTTCTTCCAATGGAATACAAAAAAAAAGCACAGAATTCATTCTTCCTTATTTCAGCTAGATGCTAACTCCTGGCACACTGATACCTTTTAATAACTTCTTGCTCAAGGCGAAGTGGCTGAAAGTAAAGGTCTGTTGTTCATGTCAATCTTCTCAAATGCAGTGATGAAGTGTCCAACTTCAAGAAGTTGGTCAAGAAGAGTAAGGAAGGCAATATCCATGCTTTTTTCAATTTGTTCCTAGGACATACTATGACTGTTAAATATAGCCAAGGTCACATACAAATCTCTTATCATTAAGTGATTTATATTACTTCTGTATTTATTTCTGGAGTGCTGGTTATCACACTTGTAAGGAGTATTGGCATGATATTCTGACTCAGAGTATATACTGGTCCGGCAGTTAGACTTGGAATGGTTGCTAGGCTGGCAGTTTGCTTGGAAGGAGAGGACTGCTGCTGAGACACAAGGTCAGAATCAGAGTTAACAGTACAGCAACACAACAGAGAAGGAGCAGGCTCTGTAAATATATAAGCATATCATCAATAATTCCTAAACATATATGTTTCCCCAATGTTAGTCTGGCTCTCAATTGTGTAGCTCATGAGGATCAGGCAAGTCTGAACAGAACTGGCTGTCAAGACACAAGCTCAGGGCAGCCCAATGGAGAAGTAGGCACTGTAAGTATAGCAACAAAACCAGCCACAGCAACCAACAACAAAAATGCAAGCATTGGCATTAGCTAACAGAGTTTTGCATGATAAAAGACTACAATAACACAGCTTACTATCAGTTGAGAAGTTTGAGAAGCCTTATAAGCCTCAGGTGCAAATGCAAGTCCTGCAAACCTTTGGAAAACTCCAGCTTACATATGGTACAACTGCAATACCTTAAACCTCTCTTGGTGAAGTTAATAGGCTGAAGCATGCACTACGTCACTTCAGTAATTAACCGCTGTGAACAGACATTAGTTCCATGTCATGCAAGTGGCTAACTGCGATGTTTGGGATGTGCCACCATGATGTTCACATAACACCTCCATCCATATTGAGAGAGAGTGAGAGAGAGAGAGAGTGAGAGAGAATGTAATAGATAGAGAGTTCCTGTGGATGACCAAGTAGCAATGGGCAAAAGAGAGAAGTGGGCTATGTATAAATCTGGATGTGATCTGGGTCCTTCATGGATGATCTCTGACAGAGAGTTATAGGAGATTAATATGTGTGAATATTCGTGGATGGATGGTCTCTCACGACCCTGTACCAACTTGCTGTCTCTGTGCCAAACAACCTTGTGGCTTAATGTACCATAACTGTAACTGTTTGGCAGTGGAAACCCTTTACCTGATTAATGGTCGTTGCTCTATGTGCCCACAGAAAGAGTTAGTGGACCCCAACTGTGCTGCATTCCATGTGGAGCCCATCCAGGGGGAGAATGGGGTGGTGGTGCCCAGCACTGGCTACTTCAAGGAAGTGAGAGAGCTCTGCACCCGCCATAACGTGAGTCTCTTCAGTGATATGCTAGTGTGCACTAGCAGTACAATAGTATTGGCATGTTGTGGTTGTGTCTTTGCTCTCTCTCTCTCACTCTTTGTGTGTGCCTTTGTGCGTGTTTATTATTTGCAGGTTTTGCTCATCTGTGATGAAGTCCAAACTGGTTTAGGAAGGACCGGAAGGTTAGAACTTCATCAACAAACCACAAATATTTGCATTGTTGGGCTCACTAATTATAATTACTTATCTACGTGAGTGAGTGAGTGAGTGAGTGAGTGAGTGAGTGAGTGAGTGAGTGAGTGAGTGAGTGAGTGAGTGAGTGAGTGAGTGAGTGAGTGAGTGAGTGAGTGAGTGAGTGAGTGAGTGAGTGAGTGAGTGGCCCAGCATGAGCATGTGCGTGTATGATCTCCTTGCCAAGTAATTCCAATATCTTGTGGCTCAAGTCACATCTGCTCATTATGTGGTGGAATGGAATATCTCGTGGTGTGTAGAGTTTGGACAAATCTAGTTTAGTGATTAGTGTGTATTATATTATATTGGATGATATGAATATTTTTACGAATTTTTCCCTACCGTGTATTAGTTGTGAGAATCTTGTTACCGTGTGTTATGTGTTGTGAGTATCTTGTTACAGTGTGTTATGTTGTATCTTGTTACCGTGTTACGTTGTATCTTGTTACCCTGTGTTGTTGTATCTTGTTATCCTGTGTTATGTATTGTGTCTTGTTACAGTGTATTCTATCTTGTTACCGTGTGTTATGTGTTGTGAGAATCTTGTTATCCTGTGTTACGTGTTGTTAGTGTCTTGTTACCCTGTGTTATGTGTTCCGAGTATTACTGTCTGTTATGTGTTGTGTCTTGTTACCATGTGTTATGTGTTGTGAGTGTCTTGTTATGTGTTGTGAGTGTCTTGTTACAATATGTTGTGTTGTGAGTATCTTGTTACCGTGTGTTATGTGTTGTGAGTGTCTTGTTACCATATGTTATGTGTTGTGAGTATCTTGTCACCGTGTGTATGTGATGAAAATGAATGTAATTTGGTAGGAGAATAACGTTAATGAACGTTGTGAAACCAATGATTGGGCTGTAGGCTGTCTTAGAGTGTAACTGCTCTAATACCAACTAGTGCGAAGATCAACTGGTTCATGGCATATATAGCTCATTGCTACACACTATCATATAGTTTTGAGGGCATCACCATCTTTACCCAACATTTAGATTAAACAACAAAGTCTTTTTTACTCCCTGCAAGTCATGTGATACATGCAGTTTACTCCCTACAAGTCATGTGACACTGCAGTGGACTCCCAAATGGTTTAATTTGAGAGAGTGTCTTGTGTGATGTTGTTTGTCCTGTCACCAGTTGCGTGATATGTTTGTGCGTGATGTATTTGCAGGCGCTTGGCAGTGGATCACGAGGGGATTAGACCAGATATGTTGGTCTTAGGGAAATCCTTGTCTGGTGGTACTATCCCTGTGAGTGTCAACCATATGATTAATGGTGATGATAGTCACAGTTTACACTGAGAAAGAGCCTAGGGCATAACATATTATGATATCACATATTGGCCGAGCTCCACCCACCAACACTGCTTGATTGCCTGTCAATGTTTGCATTGGTGCTGATTTCCTTTGTCTGTCTGTAGATCTTGTGTGTGTTGGCTGATGACGAGGTGATGCTAAACATCAAGGCAGGACAGGTGAGGCCACACCCCTCTCACTGTGTTCACTGATGAGCTGACTTAACGATTAATGGCAGTGATTACCTACTTGAACTAAAGTGAATAGATCATGACTGTGGGGACACACTGGATCAACACCACACTGGATTGAGGCAGATTGACAGTAGCTCTATGGGGACACACTGGATCAACACCACACTGGATTGAGGCAGATTGACAGTAGCTCTGTGGGGACACACACTGGATTATTTCCTCACTGGATGGAGGGAGTTTGAAGTGATTCAGCAATCCTCTCTGTGTGGGGAAAGTGTCTTATGCGTCTGAGCCTTAACTTGTTCTACTGATATAGTATATCTTTCTATAATTTACAATTTGTCTATATGTACACAATTAAACTCCTCCCAAACTGCTGGAGAGAGCTTCACGAAACATTCAGGGATTGACTAGGGCACCTCACTGCATGTCCTCGTGAAAGTTTCATTCAGATTGGGTGGCTATGACTGTAGTTTGTTAATGGGTGTGGTTTAGTGACATGGAACATTCTAACAAATGACCAAGTTCAATGAAGTTTGGCATGTTTATTAATTGTATTGTGTTTGTTTAATTACTGAGATTAGTGTTAATAATTCATACATGTTACATGAAGCAAGAAAACTGAACACGTTTGATACTGTAGGAAGCTAGAGGATGATTTTAAAAACTGCCTGTATGGTGGGGTCCCCCCCCCCCCCCCAATATAATAATATTGATAGTAGTGGATGTTAAAGTGTTGCTATGTTTGTGAACATGTGTGCAGCATGGATCAACTTATGGAGGGAACCCGCTGGCTTCCAGGGTGGCTATGGAGGCTCTGAAGGTACATGTATACCGTTACACTACAACAGAATATCTGTATTTGTAATTATAGATCAGTTGTGGCTTACTGGTAACTGTTTACCTGCAACATGAGAGTTTAGGTCAGGGTTTGGGGGTTAGCTTGCTGGGGGCATCCCAAGACAGTTCTTCGTATACAATAGAACCCTAACTGTTTACCTTCAAATGTTTGCTTTACCATGTCGATGTGTAGCAGCTGACTAAATGGGCGTGGCCTCATATGTGAGAATGTTTGTCATGTATCCTTAGGCATATACAATCTCTTCCACCATTCTCTCATTAATTTTATGGCTTGCTCACTCACTGCACCACCTTCCTCCTCAGGTTCTGGAAGAGGAAGATTTGGCGGGAAATGCCGCCAAAATGGGAGTCATTGTAGAAAAAGAGCTCTCAACCCTTGACCCGGAGATTGTCAGCCTTGTGAGGGGCCATGGTCTATTTTGGGCCATTGTTGTCAAAGATACCAAAGGTTGGTTTTAATTTTACATTTTGATGACTAAGTGTGTGTTGTCCATTTTGTTTCTTGTATTGTAAAGATAGACAGACAGGAAACTCTCTGTGTGGGTTCAGTGAGAGGAGTGTAATTGCTGTATGTAGCTGTGACGGGGATGGTTTCCATGTATGCCTGACATCAGGTCCCAGTGTGGTATAGAGAGACACCTCAGGCTGGGATGTGGGTGTGATGTGGGGGATTCCCTCTTTTTCTTGCTAGATCATGCCTACTTTAATTTGCCGATCAGACAGCCAACACTAACAGAAGTATTTGTAATATTGCGTGCACCTATTTTGGAGATGACTTAATATATTTTTCCTGAGGCACAGGCAATAGTGTGGACAAGAGTTGAATATACTGTGGCCAGACGGACAGCCACCCAGGCAATCACAAGGGATGAGGGGAGCAAACACACCACAAACCCTCCGTAATTCTCTCACAAACATACAATAGCTCTTTTGTTGTTTTTCTTTTGAATATAACAATTGTCAGAATAGGTAAGTAATTATTGGAAGGAATAGTAATTATCAGAATGGATAAATAGTTGTTGGATGTAGTAAGTAATTCATGGAATGGGTCGGCAATGGTTGGAATAGGCAGGCAATAGTTGAAATGGGTCGGCAATTGTTGGAATGTATGAGCCAGACTGATGTCTACAAGTGTGCACAGCTTCTTCCTTCATCCAAATCTTAGTGCTGTCAATGGGAAGGAAGGTCTGTCAGTCACTGTTGAATGAGTTGTCACCTGAGCCTGTCCACACTGAGCAGTGAGTGAGTGAGTGGGCTCCTGTTCAACTGGCAGAGGTTCCCAAAGATCCATTGGATCAAAGAAGAAAGTTTTCCAACAGTGTTACTGATGTAGAGTGGGTGTATGTTAAAAGGTCAATAACTTTTTAGGTGCTTTTTTTCAGGGATAATTTGGGGGAGAAATTAAACTAAAAAAAGAAAAATGTGGTGAAAAACCCCTGTTGTGTGATACCTGCACCTTTCCCTATCTTCTTCTGTCTTCTCTTCCTTTTTTTTCACCCTCTCCATCTCTCCCTTCCCCTCCCTTTCTTCTCTTCCTATCTTCTCCTTGTGCCTACATCTTGATGGGTAACGCATCCAATTGTTGCAATTCTGAGCAATCTATATTATTCAGAAAATAGTGCTCTATCCTCTGCACTCTTCCCTTCATTCTCTATCATGTGTTGAGAAGTCGTTTATGTATTTTCTATTCCACAGATGTGAGTGCTCAGAAAGTGTGTGATCGTCTGAGGGACAACGATCTTCTGACCAAGCCTGCACCCAAGGACATCCTGCGTTTGGCCCCACCCCTGATCATCACTGAGGAACAAACCAGAGAGGCTTGCGACATAATCAAGAAAACTATTAGCTCTTGGTGAAGAAGAGTTACAACATTTTACAAGATAAAAAATCTATAAATGTCATTCAGGATTACGTAATATTAAGCTTTAAAGTAACAGTTCGACTCAATCATAATCTTTTTAAATTTAAACAACGGAACAAAGCAAACGAACATGGTGGGTAGTGGACATTTTATATAACTCTTGGAAAGTCTACGTAACTACCTCTAGTCCAGTTGCACTAATCCACACTAAACTTCTGACAAAAAAAGGGAGATAAGAAATAGTAATTAGTTATTTCCGGCAGTGGGCATAACCACAGCATGTGCATGTTGCTATGTCGATTAATTAAGCTGGTAAAGGGAAAACATTACATTAGTATAGGTGAGGGTGCAGACCTTAGGGACTACGTATGTGTTGTAGGATTATTATCACTAAATCCTTATGAGTGTGTCCATCTACAATTCCGTCATCACTGGCTACCTTCAGAACTATATCTATGTCTAGTCATGTGTGTGCACCTTTATATGCCATGTCCCTCTAGTGAATGTGTGCGCCTTTATATGCCCTGTCCCTCTAGTGAATGTGTGTGCACCTTTATATGCCCTGTCCCTCTAGTGAATGTGTGTGCACCTTTATATGCCCTCTCCCTCTAGTGAATGTGTGTACCTTTATATGCCCTCTCCCTCTAATGAATGTGTGTACCTTTATATGCCCTCTCCCTCTAGTGAATGTGTGTGCACCTTTATATGCCCTCTCCCTCTAGTGAATGTGTGTACCTTTATATGCCCTCTCCCTCTGGTAAATGCGTGCACATTTGTGTTCAACAAGTTGATTAAATATTGAAACCATAAGGTCATCGGTGCAGGACTACGATCACAGACTAAAGAAGTTTTGAATAACACACATACACACTCAGTCACTTATCTTGTCCATGTTGGGCAGTGATTCTCGGAGGTTAGAAATGTATGCCTGCCTCTATGGAGATGTCATCTTGCAGAGCACACACTGATTCAGAAGTGCAACTGAGCACCAACCACATGTAAATATATTGTATTCATCTACAGTATTATAAGAACTGGAGCCAGAGATTTCAAAATGGCCTGTCTGCTACCATGTGGTGGGTATTTTACCCTGATGGTGATACTGACACAAAGGCAAAAAGAAGACAGTTGTGACACGAAAATATATGCACAGATGAAAAGTGTAAAATGTACAGGTGATAAAATTTGAAGGGAAATATGTTCACATACTTTCTAAACGTTTCTTTACACTAAATAAATATGCAAAAGATGAAAGGTTGCAGTACTGCAAGTGGTGGTCAGTCACTGGAGGTGGGGCTCAATACACTCTTCAAACACTTGCTTGTTGCCATGCCACTGGGGGTGAGCTACTCCTGGGACATTGTATACATACACCCTGCCAGAAGAGGTCATAGTTTTAAGACCAAAAGTGTCCTTGACATAATACTGGAGTCATAGGGAGAGAGAAAGGAAGTCATAGGGAGAGAGAAAGGAAGGGAGAAAAACAAGTACCATGTATAGAACATGACAATAACAATAAGTTCTAAAAGGTAATCAAAATTATTAATCAATAATCAAGCACAACTTGAAGAATTGCTATTTATTTGATTATAACATGTGATAGCTATTGTTATGTCCACCTTTTAACTATTTTCAATTTTATGCTAATCTCAGGAAACTTTTAAAAGATGGTGTGCATGAAAGCGTACCATGTAAAGTGCATAATTAACACTGAATAATGCATGGCAATTGTGATCACAAGATGTTGAGACTAGTGTGTACAACTAAGCAGGTAATCAGATTGCATAGTGATGAGTGGTTCCTCACAAGCATAACTTTTCCCTCCACTATCTCTCTACCTTATTGGTTGGGGAAGGTAGACAGATGTTCCTGGAACTGGTAGGTGCCAAAAAAAAAATTCACACCTTACCAGGTTATATGCAGGTGCATACCAATTGCAGGGAACCCTCCCAGAAGTGGATTATCTCTCTCCAGCCACCTCCACTTCCCCAAATTGAATGAGTTTATTTGAAATGCATACATTACAATCTCAGAGAAGTGAGGACCTTCTATTTCTCTACAATGCACATGGACATTAACTTGGGGGGGGGAGGGGGGGGACCCAGAACTATGCAAATGTGGCCACACCCCTCAAATTAAATAGAACAGATCACATTGCCTTCAATATTAAATTCTTACTATCTGCTATGGATCACTAATCTGTCAGTTAAAGGGGAAGTTTTCTATAAGCAAAAAAGGAGTGAAATTAACTACTGAAAATCAATTACATACTGTGCTAATTTATAAATGAGAATAGTTAAATCCTATGTGAAATTGTGGTGACGTAATATGGTAAAGTTAAATCTCTGAGAAGACAACCTCTGTACATGGGGCACTTCACAATGGCTGCCTGAATGGGAACCTGTTGGAAAGATAGACTGCAGTGCTCAATTGTCCACTCTCTCTCAACTTCAGATGTGTAGAGAGGGTTTGTCTTGTGCATGTGTCCCACTTTGTTTCAACTACTTGTTTTGAAAATCAACACGAACATCTTGTAGTGCACAGCATGTGAGACCTGTATGGGTGCCCCCAGAAGAGTTGTAACCTGCCACATCCCAGCTGTATACATACAGCACAGGTAGTGGTTTATGACTACATAGCTGCCATACTCACTACCTGTATACAGTGATAATTATCACATGTCTGCCTTATTTACTATATGGCGATATGCGTACCTCCTGTTCTGATGCTGCAGCCACTTTGTTGTTCTTGTCCAAAAAGGCAAAGTGACTTGAGAGTGGAGGGAGAGAAAACAAGTTAACATGAATTACACACAGCAACTAAATTAACAAGATTAACACAACTAACAAGTTAAGATGATGAACTCAAGCAACCAATTAACATTAAATCAGCAACCAAGTTAGCATGATTAACAAGCAATAAACAGAAGTTTGTAAAGATAACAAACAATAGATACTATGGAGTCACTCATGATTCGACAGAGGGAACTGTCATTAGTAAAGAGCATGCACACACACACAGCAAGTGACAAACTGTCTGTCTGTCTGTCTGTCTGTCTGTCTGTCTGTTTGTCTGTCTGACTTGCACATAGAGTAACAGGGCATGGACAATTCAAGCGAGGTTGACAACACTTGTGCAAGAAAAAATCAGCAATGATGCAATATGATGAATGTGAAGAAGTAAATGTGATGTGTCAGGATTCCAACCTTGACTGCCAGGGGGTGATGACTCCATCGTCTGGGCCTCCTATAAGCACCAGATCCTTGATGGCCATGAAGTTCTCCTTGTATTTGGAATCATCGGTTGGGTAGTTCAGTTTGGGGAGGAACACATTGTAGTCAAGATAATCAGCTATGAAGTTAGGGTCTACCACAGAGAGAGAGAGCAACATAACTAACTAAATAGAAGTGTATGACACACATTAACACAAAGAAATACACACAGAGACTGTTTGAGAAAAAGAGACATGTTAAATTATTTTAACATTTATTTTGACCATTATGGAGAAACTTAGAGATGAAACCAGATCCAACTAATTCTCCTTTTAAAAAACCCCTATGAGTACACACCCCTTCCACCACACACCAAGGTCTATGAAGAAGTATATACTGTGAAGGGGCGGTAGTCCAATCTTTAATAGTGCCATCCTGAGGTTGAATCTAATCTACTGAAGTAACGAATGCTGAAGTCTATTAAGTGCTAAAGTAAGTAATTAGCGTTGGCCCATGCTAACAGGAAAAAAGGGGAATATTTTCTGGATTCCATTGTAATGGCCACTGTTCTCCCTGAAAAGTAGAACTTTGTCCAAAGGTATACAGCTATGGAGCTCTTCTATGTATTGCCAGTGTGTTAGGTTTTTAAAAGACTGCTATCTACAATGGTATCTCCAAACACTATAGTACAGTTTAGACTTGGGAGAAAGCTGACATATTCAACTGTTGCTTTCTGGTTTATCTTGTTTTGTTCTTTTTGTTGTTGTAGATAATAAAAGTAACACTATCCAGTTACGAGTGCTCTGATTGGGAATCTAGGCTTTATCCAGGCTTGTCAATCCTGTCTCCATGTGGGTGGTTATTACCAGACTTCACACAGGTCTATAATGGCCAGTGTTTTCTGTGTATAGCAACCTTCAGTTTCTGGATATAGAATGAGAACAAAGATACACTAATGCTCCAGTAAAAAGTAATATCTCTGCATGTATGTATGTAAGTGTGTGTGTGTGTGTGTGTGTGTGTGTGTGTGTGTGTGTGTGTGTGTGTGTGTGTGTGTGTGTGTGTGTGTGTGTGTGTGTGTGTGTGTATTTCTTCACGACATTTTGACGTCTGCAATTTTCATAGTCTTCCTCACCATATTGGATTCCAGATATATAGTGAGCAACAATGGCTGATAAATCCTCTCAGTTTTTTATGAATCGTCACAACTTGGTCGCTCCATTACCTCTCAAGTAATGGGCTGGCTGAGCATTGCACCAGGAGCAGGATGGGTGTTGACCAGATATGAGTGGGCACATAGGTCGACCCACTATCATCTCACCCACCCACCCACTCTCCATCCTCTCCTTCACTCATAGTTATATTTATCGTAGAACTGGAATCTGATGTCATGTATACAAAAGTTTGGAAAGCTGAACAGAAATAAGATGAAGTCAAGTATCTCTTATTCCACACAATTCAAGTTGTGGAATTTGAGGGGGCCAAAGGTTGTGATCATCCTGAGGCCTTCAAGGTAAGAAACCCCATGTGATCTGTCTTGGATGATTTCAGTTAGCCATAACCAGTGGACTACCATATATGAGCACAACCACGTCCTGCACAGAAATTGCTCCCTGGTGACGGGATGTGGTGGAACAACCACACTAAGTGGGGACAAGTGCTCTGTGCGTGCTCTCCTACTCCTCTTCATGAGTTGTGTGTGTGTGTGTGTGTGTGTGTGTGTGTGTGTGTGTGTGTGTGTGTGTGTGTGTGTGTGTGTGTGTGTGTGTGTGTGAAGCTTTGTGCTATAAATATTCCCTGTGATCAAGCTAATGGACTTGTGCAAGATTCCCTTGGGTATATTTGAAGGCCTGCAGTCATGAGTGATGCATTGGGATTAGGGAGTACACCACATGAGTCCACTGCACTTGCCTAATCAGCCACAGGATATGACATAATAGATCACTTCCTGCTCGATAAATGTGATCAGCCACAGAAGATAATTACTGCAGATGGATCCAATTCTACGAGTTCCTAAGCTAAAACAAGAGTAATTTGTTCCACCATTACCATCCAATGCATATGGCCTAGATAAGAGGAATCTAGAGTCGATAATGGGAAAAAGTAGTTCTGTAATTTCTACTTAAAAATGTGGGCCAAATATTCTATTAGCTAAATTCTAATTATTGAATGTTAAAATAAGCATGTTTCTGTTGATGCTGTCAGTGTTGCCATAGCACCCATTACCATGGTAGCAGCAATAGTAGTCCTAGGGTTTCCCTGTACCTGTTTTTCGGTCTGAAAAGGCAACACAACCTCCCAATCATTATACTGATCCAAACATCCAGGTTCATGTTCAAGATCAGAATGGACAAGTGTGATGCACCAACTCATTATTAAAACTGATGTAAAATTTTGGTGCCGAAAAGAATACATTAGCCAATTAGTGGTGGTAATTTACGATGAAATAGATTTTTTTTCTTTGTCTTGCAATAATTTTGTGTTATGCTCTGGAAATTTTTTGAGCACAGTTGACTATTAGCATCATTTGAGGCAGGTTACATACCAGAGCAAAGTAACTCTGTTGGATGACATTTTGATTACAAAACATCATGTTTGAAAACTGGTGAACTTCACAGAGGAATACTTGAGTTCCTGGTTTAGTTTCTGTTTGCACACACATGACTGCCTTCAGCATAAAGCTTAGTAGCAAACCTGAGGAACTACGTATGTCAAGCAAAGGACAAGTAATATATATATATACACACACACTATTCCTTCTTTTTTCCCTTCCAAAGATGCCAGAGTGTGCATCATTTAGATCTCATTCTATTTTTTTAGGTGGATGGTGTATAGATTTGTGACCACTGAGGAGTAACTGACTGTACAGCTGTATAATACACAGCAATTTGACCACAGCCCAGAATTATCACATTAAATTAAAGGTGAATCGCAGAGGAACTATGATATCTTTGAAGCTTCCTGTCTACTCTGAGCTCATTCAGTAGTGTCCTGTTGGCCTCCACACTATAATCATGGCTGGAGAAATAGCAGCCTCTTAATATTTTCCTCCAGAAATTTTTTTGTAAAAAAAAAGAAAAGAAAAAAAAGGGAAGAACATTGATATAAAGAACTTCATATTTGAATAACAATAACAAAAAATTAATCCAACCACATACACAAACACTGGCTTGGCTGGCAGCTGTCCAGGGATGTTCCCTTCTATAATCCCCCCCCCCCCCCCCCCCTTTTATAAATGTTGAGTCAGCACTTAAGTAGTGGGATTACACTGACCACTGACCACAGCCTCAATGCTCCCTTGAGTGGTGGTTTAGGCTGATAGCCAAAGAGTCCCCAAAATCCAAAGAGTCCCCAAAATCCAAAGAGTCCCCAAAATCAGTTTACAGGGACTCCATACAACACTGCTCAGTGAATGTCATTACAATTAGTGAGCTGCCAAAATATAGCAAAGGATTGTGGTAATCATTAATATCATTATTATATTGCCAATACCCCTAACTAGATGTGATGGAGGTATCAGGAGTGTGCAGATGGAGGGGTATGGTCAAACAGTCACCCGCTAGCCCTCACCCCAGCCTAATAAAAGCCAAGTCACCCCACTTGGAGCGTGTGCAAAGGCTCTGTGGTCAAGTTCAAACGGTGCATTCCAATTGTTGTGGGATTCCATCTGGTGATGCAGAGGTTTCCACAACACCCAATAAGAAGCATTACAATTGCTAGTGGTCACCTGATTAACCAACATTCATTAATCTAAAGTTACAAAATGGCTTCTGTCACAGGATTGTTGCTTTAAATCCCTTCCAATTCATCATCACTCAGAATTATTGTTTGCCAGGCAGGGCCTTCAGATTCGTGACTCCCAGGGCTATTGTTTAGATTCCTTAGATACAGTTCCAACGGTGAAGGCTGGACCTAGCTACTATAATAATATTCTCTGCTGCAGTTTTATTGTTGCAATGTGAACATAACCATCATGTACACACTTGACACATCCCCAAAATATATGAGTTCTGCATGAGTACAGTTTTGTACTGTGGTTTACTCACCTCTCCAGTAGTTTGCTATTGATATTTTCTGTCCTTCTGGTGAATAGAATACCCTGCAGCATTTAGAGCAACGATATCACCGACAAATAAATTAAAAAAATAAAAAAATAAAAAAATTTACTACTTTACTGAGAAAAAAACTTCTTTACACTATTGATATATTGGTGGGTAAGGATTGTACAGTGTACAGTACCTCGGGGGGGGGGGGGGGGGGGGGGGGGGGGGAATATGACATGACAACTGCATATACTCTTTTGTAATCAGAAGTTGCAATCAAATGGAGATGTTTCATAGAGGCCTGAGGGAATTGTTCATATTTCCAAGAGATAGAAATGTAATCATGATATACAATTGTCCAAATGGGTCACCTACAGGCCAATCAGATTCCCATGAATTTGTGAGGGAGAGAGGGTAATGTGGTGTGTTAAAGGGCAATTAAGGTTATGGTGTTGAGGGTAAATAGAGGCAGTTGGGATGTCTCTAACATTGTATCTGTCAAGTCAAACTTCCTCCACGTCAGCTGTTGCATATTTGAAACCTTCAGGAGTTTGTTGTTCTACTTTAGCCAAGCTGTACTCGGTGCAGTAAACCTCGACCATTGCCCATGAAAGCTCAGTGGGGTTCAGTTAGGTAAGCCTTCTTGCAGCTTCATTTCTCAAGTATGCATATTGGTTTTGGTCACTGTTGTACTCTCTATAGCAACTTTTTTCTCTCCTTCCAATGCCATTATCTTTGAATGCATATTTAGTTTGTCTGATCACTGTAAAAGCTTCCACCATTCAGGTCTGATATTATTGGTGCTTTGTCCTTGTGCTTGTTTTGGTATGTGGCGCTAGCTATGATGATGACAGAGTTGGTGGTTTGGCAGCAACTATTTTGTAAACCATTTCATACAGTGTTCAAATCAGTGTTTTTGTTTGATTTAAGGAAATGGAAAACAGCCCTGATAGCCTCACACATACAAGCATAACATAGAAATCACTTACGTGTGTATATGTTCCCGTGTGAAGTTTGGGTAGAGCCTCATGAGGTACTGAGTGACTGCAGACAACAGTGGATATTTATAACTAGAACAGGTCATTTTGGTTACCATTGCAGTGTACTGAAGTACATGCTAGATCCTTCTACAAGATATACATTTCCATAGTGGAACACATCACTGTGAAAGAGCACCCCCCCCTCTCTTTCTCCCCTGAGAGAAGGTACTAATACATTGATTACTTTTTACCTCCATATTGCCCTGCTTGTGGACTGGACAAAGAGACGAAAGTCTTGACATTGTGATTGGGTGTGGTCTCCAGGATAGCTCGGCAAGCCAAGCCACCTTTAGAATAAATTTAAATGTGGATGTTATAACAAAACAACAACATCCTCTACAACAACAATTAACATCATCTAGAACACGTGTAACCATGCAAACTTTCCACAAACAATTACGTCTGTGTCTACCATCTCGCCAAGTCAAAGCTATACCAAAATGGGAGCTTACATCAAAACTTTTATCAGCAGCTATATTGTCATATAGAGGAGAGAGAGAGAGAGAGAGAGAGAGAGAGAGAGAGAGTGTGTGTGTGTGTGTGTGTGTGTGTGTGTGTGTGTGTGTGTGTGTGTGTGTGTGTGTGTGTGTGCGCGCGCGCACGCAGAGACTTGAACTCAAGTACCCACTACAGGCACTCAGAAGTATAGAACAAGATTAGCAAAAGATTTTAATGTACCAATGAAGGACCTTCAAACAGCAGTCTAATTGGGGAAATGTTTGTATACTTCCTACTAAGCTCAAAGTGCGAGTGTAATGACTGGACACAAACATTTCCTTAAGTGGGTATTAAGGTGGTCTGACTGGCTGAATGGTCTTGAAGCTTGTGAATAGGTGTGTAATGTTGTTAGTAGCTGTTCTGTGGCATGGATAAACAGGATGGTACTTGTAAATAAACAGGATGGTACTTGTAGATAAACAAGCAATAATACTTTAGTAAACAAGAGTGGCCCGCACTAAGACCTGCGGCAGGAAAAATAATTGTTTAGAACACTTATGGTGAAGTTAAAGTTAAGGTAACATGTGCAAATTTGGGGTTTCTATACAGTAGAAGTATTTAGTTGTAAGCACAGGGTTTCCTTACAGTATAAATACTTAGTTGTAATCAATAAGCTGTAACAACAAACGTTGGTGTTTCCAAACAGAAAAAATTTGCTAAAAATTCATTCTTGAGCAAAACTTGTGGATGTATGCTGTCCCACCATTCAAAGTATTCCTAGACCTGTGTGTGCTACAGGTACAAATGAATAATTCTTTGGGTATGATTAACAACAGTTCTATCAATATGAATCAAATCTGTCAAAATGCCTATGCATACACATGCCCCTACATATTGTGTCACCATGTTAGTAATTATATATTTGCTCTGCTTACGCTATGAGTAATAATTGAGATTGGGATAGGGGCAAAGGTCGACAGGAAACTGCCAGTTATTTAGTTATTAATACCATAAAAGTAGAGATCTAAAATGAAATGTGATTGGTGTGAGATATCCGGAAAAATCATAACTCACTCGCATAGTGAAACAATGCATTTGTAAAATATGAACCCAAAACTTCTTTCAAGTTAAGCAAAAAATGCTTGATGTCATTTTAATTTGTGAAGTGATGGGATGTGAGCACATCAATGTTTTCATCCTTCCCATAATATACAGTTTTATTTGGGATTTCAAACTACAGTTATTACTAATGATCAGATTATAGTTTGTTGGTGGCATATTCCGCTTTAAACACATCCCTCTAGTAATTGGATTACACCACCCCTCTGGCAATTACACTTTTCCTGGTTAAACCCATATGAAGATGGTGCCCAAATACATCTCTAAAAATTGGCAGCTTGGGTGTTTGAAACTCCAAAACATCCCCTTTGCTAGTCATGTTTTACAGTCTGAAACCACTGCAAGTTGGGAGATAGTTGTGTTTTGACAACCACAATTTTTTTTCTGTTATTTTTATTAAACGTTAATTATGTTTGTGGTTTTGAGTAGACACCAGTTCAATGTTCATAACTCAAAAAAAAAAAAAAAAAAAAAAAAAAAAAAAAAAAAAAAATCCTGATACCTGCAATAAAGTAATTGCTATGCAAGTGCAGTGCTATTAGACCACAACAAATGGCAATTGATTACCTGTCCACAACCCGATTGCTATTATTAGCACTTCCTACACTTTTCATTATTCTATTAACACAGAACTTTTTCTGTTTTGCCCTTCGGAAGGAAGAACTGATATGATTAACTGTGGATGAAATTCATGTTAAAAGCTCTACAGATTCCCTGGATATTGTGGGGAACTCAAGAAAATACTTTTTTGCTAGCTTACTGACCCCAAATTGGCTACGTTTTTTACCTGCTGTTGCAGAGGACAATGCTTTCTTTGAAATTAAAAAGTACTGTGTTTTCACCTGCCAGATCTGTAACCCCCAGGCTACCAGACTCTGTGTTTTAAAAGGCTTTTACCCATGCCTGATCCCATGCTAGTATCCGATGGTCACTACTAAACATTTTCCTGACATTGCTGGGAAGGAAACATTAGAATAGCATTGCCCTTCTCTCTGCAATATTAACCAGAAGGAAAGAAAAAAAGAATGCCTACCATTTTATTAAAGTGTGTAGAATGTTAAAATTGTAGCTTGATGTCATTGTGTAAAGTGTTCCATATGGTGACTGGTTCACGGTAGATAAAACCTCAAAGACCGAAAGGCAAGCCCTGGAGATATGGTTGGATGGATTATGTGAATCAGAACAACAGGATGGAAGTGATTTCACCAGATATGAAAGAAATTGTATTTGTCAAGTAAGTAAGGTGTAATGAACCGGTCAAAAGACTATATTGGTCAGTTAATCTCCAGGACATTTGCATCTATTGCACTGCTGGAATGCCAGAGCCAACTGAGGAGTAAAAAAACAAACCAAAAAAAAATAACAACAAATCTACATGTTCAAATTTTTCCAAGCCCAAAACCCAAAAAGAAAACAGATTTTGGATCTTTACTGCATTGTTCTTGTATTATTATTAGACATTCGATTGGTAAAATAATGGAATAATGAAATTTCCTTCCTTCCCTCAAATAATATCAGGTCTTCATAGGATAAGGTACTGAAGTACAAATATGTGAATGCTTTAATTATATATAAAATATACATCACACATTCCTATAGCAAACTGCTATGATTCCTACAGCCATATGTATAGATTAGTTGAAGCATGTTACACACCTTCATTAATAGGATAAATTGTATTTAGCAGAAAATTGATAATATACTTCTGCACTTGCTTAAAATGTCTACCTTGTGAGAAGCAGATCATATTAACACCATTGGTAGAGTTTTCAAAGATAGGGAGCATCTTTTCCTTGAAGTATTGTGTTTGAGTCCACATATTGTGAAGACTGCTCAGGCCATCATAGCCATCAATATTGTATACTTGAGTTCCTGGGTGAGCTTCTGTCACCATAGATACCAGGTTGGACATGTGTGAGGAGTCTGCAAATATTCCATGCAGGATGATAACTGGAAGATACCCATCTGGGTTTGGAATGGAAGAACGGTAGAATTGTTAGAAAGTATAAATTAATCATTAGCTTTGTAGTACACTACTTACTGGAGACGGTCAGACAACCAGAGAGAAGCAGTAAGTACAAGGGTAGCAAGGAGATTGCACAGGCCTTCTTCATATGTAGGTATGACTCCAGGGAAAAAACTTCAGTTGACAAACTAAACAAACTTCAGTTGACAAACTAAACAAACTTCAGTTGACAAACTAAATAAACCACGAACCACATACACAAAAAAGCTGGCAAAATAAGTTGGCTGCGTAGTCAACTGTTACGACTGCACCGGATGGTGTAAATGGACAGGTACTTAGAGCGCAAGTCACACTTAAAAAAAAAATAAATAAATAAATTAAAAAAATAATAATAATAAATAAATAAATAAATAAATAAATAAATAAATAAATAAAAAAAGGATAATTATTAAAAAAAAGAAGACCTGTCTGCACTAAGACCTGTGAGAAATATTTACTATATATTTATTAAAGTTCAGTGTATTTGGCCACTAAAAAATTGTTTAAAACAGTTAAATGAAGTTAAATTTGTGGTATGATTTTCAAATTTTAAGTTTTTATTCAGCTACACTACTTTGTTATAATCACGGAACACCTAGATGAGGTTAAACTTGTGATAAATTTGCAACTTTGGGTTTTGTTAAAAATCCATTCTTGTCCAAAGCTTGGGATGTCCCCATCCTTCAAGATCAATGTATATGCAGTAACTATGTACACAGCAGCTGGCTGTCTAGTAGTGAGAGAGAATAACCTTTCATTGGACGGAGTGCAGACTAACTTTTAGCTAAAATAAAATAATAATTTTATGTTGCTGGACATATCCGCAGACATGGTGCCAGCTGGCTGTAACTGTTGAAAAGAGTTGACTACCAGACTGATTTACTCAACAATTTCATGTGCCAGGGCCCAGGGGTTGGGAAAGGTAAAGATCCCCCTTGGGCCTGGACTGCTATCTATTTGGGGAAATTGTGATGACGACCATTTCCTGTTATTCAGTTTGTAATGGTCTAAGTCTAGTCTAAATGAAAGCTCGTGAAAAGTAATGTCTACTTCAGGTTGATAGTCACTGACACTACGTATACAATGAAGGGGGTGGTAATTTTTGATGACAGGTCTAATTTAGCCTATTATTCTCTGGAC
Organism: Lycopodina hypogea; assembly: GCA_963969325.1. Taxonomy (NCBI): domain Eukaryota; kingdom Metazoa; phylum Porifera; class Demospongiae; order Poecilosclerida; family Cladorhizidae; genus Lycopodina; species Lycopodina hypogea. The sequence continues at coordinate 15,318,655 of OZ017781.1, forward strand.
AAGGAGATGAAGGCTTATATGTCCGGCAGAATGCAAGATCTGGAGGCAGCAGCAAGAGCCAAGTTAAGCCAACATGTAAATGAGAACCCACAGAAGGATATGAGGGATATTCTGGGAGACTTCTTCCTTCCTCTGTACACTACCTTTGTGAGTCCAGAAAACTAATTATTCCCTGTTCTTGATTACTGTTTATTGTTGTTATTAATGATTATTAAATACTGCTGTGGTGCTGGGTTAGAATTCAGGGAGAGCTTTTGGTAGAAACAGGCATGGCTTCTTTCTTAGCCAGTGTCCTAAAGTAGCCAGGTTTCAATAGAAAACACAATTAGCAGCTGCCATGCGAAATGTTGGCTGCAGTCACATTCCGGAGTTAGGACTCAGGCTTTAGTTCTTCCCCTGACACAGTTTTAATCCAAAATAATGGCTGAAGGGCTGAGCTGAGCATCTCTTGGACAGAGCTCTCCCTTCTCTCTCCTATTCCTCATACTCCCTTTTCCACCATCCACCACTGACTATCTCTTCCTTCTCTCCTCCCCTTCCCTCTCCATATTTCTGACCTAACTAACTCACCAAGGATGTGATGCACAATCTGAAGAAGTCGATTCTTGCTATTGAAGGCGGCGATGGACATCTCATTGTTTTCCGAAAGGTATTCGTGTTTTTTTTTGTTTTTTTTTTTTTTTTTTTAAACTTGAAGATAGCTTAAAGTAGAGACACATGAGGGATCCTTGTCGCTGTTGCTGGCATGCATTTTCCGTGCAGATGTATTGCTTGCTGTGAGCAGGAGAACACTTGTAGAGTTGTGTATGTTTGTGTGTGTGTGTGTGTGTGTGTGTGTGTGTGTGTGTGTGTGTGTGTGTGTGTGTGTGTGTGTGTGTGTGTGTGTGTGTGTGTGTGTGTGTGTGTGTGTGTAATAAAGATTGGAAGTGTGTGTGAGATAAGCTTAGTGTACTCTTGTGTCACATGCTGCAGGGGTTTTCCCTGACTTTGTGTGGTGTGTTATCTTATTATCATGTTTTCTCAATCAGTTTGGATCGAGTGTGTTCATTGCCATCAGCAAAGAAGAAGGAGAAACAGAAGAGACGATGGGGAGAAAACTCACCATACTGAACAGCATCATCCACTTTCTCTACGGGCCAGTGGACTCCAAGTAGGGCTAGTGTTGCAGTTGTCAGTGTGTAAGTGCGTGCGTGCGTGCGTGCGTGCGTGCGTGCGTGCGTGCGTGCGTGCGTGCGTGCGTGCATTGTATCCCAGGCTTGCATACAGAGCATAGCTGACAGTTGAATGCATATGATCAGATTATAGTGTCAGACTTGTTACCTTGTGTTACACTTGGTAAAACTTGGAGATACAGTGAAATATTTTATCAATCTCTATAGTGGATATGCCCTTTTTTCCTATTATTCTGTTGTTGTTTTTTTTAAATTAATTTTTAATTTCTGTTTCATAGGATAAATACCTCTGATTTAAATGAGCGGCCCATTATATGGAGTAAATTATCCAGTTTGCTGTGCACCTATGAGACCCTTTACCTGACAGACCAGGTGTTTCTGGTGGAAGCTCTTGAGCATGTGCAGTTCGGACAACTCACAGCAGCTGCTAATATAGTGCAGAGGCTGACCAAAGAAGCCCTTGACCACCAATACAAGTATGCCATGTCAGCTGTATTGTCCCCACACCTTCACCATCATCACACATGCCATCACATATGCCATCACACATGCCATCACACATGCCATCACACATGCCATCACACATGCCACCACACATGCCATCACACATGCCATCACACATACCATCATACTACATGCAATCGTGATCATCTTCAAACAATTTTTAAAAAATCTTAGTGGTGGGCTGGAAGGAGTCAACCATGCTATGCTCCTTGCTAACACACGATTCTTGGCTGTATCTGGCAAGTATGTATCCTTTCACAATCATAGGAGACAATAAGAATTGCTGTGTTCATAGCAGTAATGTGTGTGTAATATCCTAGACACCCACGTATGGAGACTTCTGACATTCTGCTGGTCACCCTCATTGTACATCACTTCTACAACCACCTGGAAGATAGCGAGGACTGTAAGGTTCAGCCTTTAGTTTCTTTCTTCCTCCATTCCTACTACTCACCCTTCTCCTTCATCTCCCCCCTTCTCCTTCATCTCCCCCCTTCTCCTTCATCTCCCCCCTTCTCCTTCATCTCCCCCTTCTCCTTCATCTCCCCCCTTCTCCTTCATCTCCCCCCTTCTCCTTCATCTCCCCCCTTCTCCTTCATCTCCCCCCTTCTCCTTCATCTCCCCCCTTCTCCTTCATCTCCCCCCTTCTCCTTCATCTCCCCCCTTCTCCTTCATCTCCCCCCTTCTCCTTCATCTCCCCCTTCTCCTTCATCTCCCCCCTTCTCCTTCATCTCCCCCCTTCTCCTTCATCTCCCTCCTTCTCCTTCATCTCCCCCCTTCTCCTTCATCTCCCCCCTTCTCCTTCATCTCCCCCCTTCTCCTTCATCTCCCCCCTTCTCCTTCATCTCCCTCCTTCTCCTTCATCTCCCCCCTTCCTTTCTCTCCTCTCTTATCATCTACTCACCATCCTATTCTCTCCCCTCCCTCACTTTTTCTCCGCCTTCTTTTCCCTACATTCTCTCTCCTCTCACTTTGCCCTCCTTTCTCCCTTCTTCTCCCTTCTTCTCCCACTCTCTTCTGTACCCCCTCCCCTTCCCTTCCCTCATTTCTCTTTCCTTTCTTCTCCTGACTCCCTGCCTCTCCCATGATCTAGAAGGTGCAAGCACCCGCCCCCACATTCTCTGGTTCTCTGTACTTCCGTATTTGCGAAGGCATAAGTTATAATGGTCTATCTATCTGTATTTGTAACTGCTTACACACACCACATGCGGCCATCTTAGCATCATCTGTGTCAGACACAAGAGAGAATGTAAATGATGGATCAGTGGAGAGCAGAGATGGTGAGGCCAAAGATGGAGAGCGTGATGGAGAGAGGGTAGGCCTCAATGCTAACACATCCTTACCTCAATAAGTTAAAGTCATGCATGTTGTACACACACACCTTGTGTTTATACATCCAGTACATGCCACAGGCCACAGTACATGTCACATTAATGTCATAGGCACATGGTAATGTCATATACATGTCACATGTGCATAGTACATGTTATATACATGTCACATGCACAAAGTGCATATCACGTAGGATAATTGTTCATGCATTATTGTGCTCTGTGTGACAGACTGTTTGTTATTGCTAGAGTAACGTTGAAGAGGACGCCAGTGAGCATGTCGGAGAGGAGGTACGCCCACAGAGTATGATAGCAATTAATATTATGATACTACAGCTTCTTTTTCTTGCTGTCCTTAGGCTCACAGCAAACCTCAAGCACACAGGCAGGTCAGTCAAGAATGTCTTCCCAACACTAACCCTTGATATTGTCCCCTTGCTGTGATCAACCTACAGGCTTACAGTATGCAAGTGCACTCTGGTAAGGGTCTCCACCAACGCTTCAAGAATGCTCTTGCGTCCCTGCAGCCATCACATGAGAGCAGAAGGGCCTCACATTCGCGGCCTTTCTCATACAGACCTGGGGACAGCTCTAAGGTGCTTCAAAGTTTGTTTGTTTATGTCCCAATAAGCCATTGAGTGGTTGTGGATGACTATGGTTGGCAGTATTGAATTCCGTCTTAGGTTTAGTAAACACACCCACTCCAAGCTGGAATACCTTTCAATTGGCAATCAAAAACATACCTTATTGTACACGCATCTTCTCTTCTAAGAGCAATCAGCTGGAAAAATTTAACCAAAAAGTTCAAATAGTAGTTATAGAAGATTCGTTGCTCAATTTTAATTGGCACACCAACTGATCACGAACACGGTGTACAGTGTACCGAGATGTAAGAGACGCTATCTGTGTGTTAGCAAACAACAACGGTTATGTTTACTAACGTTGTTGATGTTGAATTTAATCTTATCTGATGTTTCATGCATATACAATTAGTAAATTACCAAATTCAACTGTTTGTTATTTGTATAACTAGTTTTGACAATGACATCACTTGTATTGTTCCCTGCTCTCACATGATGACTGTGCCTCTTACTGTGACCATCATAACTTTGTCTGTGACTATCACATGACTACCACTGACTCTCATGAAGTTCCATTCATTGCATTGGCTACCTAGCTTTTTCCATGTTCTCTTTGTCAAAACCTTAGAGGTAGCTACGCTTTGTTCCAGTGCATGGAAACCAGCTTCTTCTTGGCCATCCCAACTAGTGGTCTCTTCTGAACATTAATGACACGTTATCTCAACAAGTGAATCTTTGCAAAATAGTAAATTTTCCCCACATGCATTCTGAGACAACCTACACAGTTGCCAACGGTTACCCACATTGATGTACCTTTAACATTGGTACTTGTTTTATTGCCGATCATTCTTACAAAGCTTCAGCTAGAGGTAGCAATTTAAAATGTCTTCTTCATTCTCTCTCTCTCTCTCCTTCTGTGTCTGTAGTTTATGGAGCAGCTGGTTTTCCTGCAGCCAACGCTGGGGGATTACGTTCCCCACCTGGTCTACTCCCTAGAGGTATACCCCGGCATAGTGCTGGTCTTGGTGGCAGAGCATAGCCATCAGGGTGGGCAGTCCCTGGCCTCTACTCTGTGCCAGAGCATCAAGACCTTGGCAGGGATAGACTGGTTCGGCAAGACGGGCTACGCTGGAGCCTACGACCTCCTGGATGACTCTGTAAAGTGAGCACTTCTCGTTGTCCACCATTAGGGAGTTTCTCTTGTTGTAGACAGCTCATTCTTATCTCCTGACCAGATGAAATAGCTCACTGTTATCAAAGACTTTTATAACTCATCTTACAAGAACAATTCTAGATGAGAGGTGTTTGTTGTTATAAGAGCACTGACCATCCGGTTTAGTCATTGTTCACTGTCATTAGCTCCAGGGCAGGTAAGGTGTGGTAGTGCTGGCAAGTCCTGTTGTAAGTTTTGTGTTATGTTTATAGTGATGCATTCTCTAATCTCCATTTTGATGTTATTACAGAAAGGTAAAGGATCATCTGGCAAAGGAGTTCCAAAATAGGACAGATGAGAAGAAGGTAAGGAAGTGTGGTGTGTGTGTGCGTGTGTGTGTGTGCATGCGTGTGTGCATGCGTGTGTATATATATTATCTGTGAGAAGGAATGCAGCTGATCATACTAGCCCCCATATTGACCTTTCCTTGTCCTGGATACTGTACTATGCCGTGTGCAGGGTCTAATGCTGAGGAAACTGGTGACCTCGTGGTCCAACTTGAAACAGGCCGACATCAAGACGTTCCTCAACAACCGTGGTCGGGAGCTGGAGGGAATACAGCCAGCTAGGTGCGTCCCTACTCGCAATGGTGTCATGTTGTGTATGTGTGTCTGTACTGTACACAAGTACTGCATATAGTGTGTACACTTTATACTGTGTAGTTTGCACTGTATGTATGTGTTGTACATATGTATGTGTATGTGTAATATATGTAATAATAGTCCAGTATTGACTGCCAGGATAAACAGTGTACTGCATTCTAGAGCTATCTGTAGGTGATTAGAGAATACAGTGTCCATGGAGCCAGCTTGGCTGGAGTGGCTGCATTGTGGACACTTGTGTTGCAATCCACTGCATGTCATAATACAGTCAGGCAGGCGGGCGGGCAGGCAGGCAGTCACCTGCAGTTACAAGTAGCCCTATACAGGTAGTGCCATGTACAAGCCAACCTGCCCCATTGCAGATATCTGATGCTTGGAGGAGAAGAAAACAGAGCTTCAATAATTGGTTCTGAAACCACTTCACAGAAAGAGCTGAAAAGTTACATGGAAGTTGATATAGAGTGTTTTTATCAGGACTCTTTTAGTCACGTGATCGGGAGTAGTGGTGTACAGATAGCTGGTAGCCAGTATGGTTCATTGTATTGTTTTTGGCTGTCACAGGTGATCTGGATGGGACGAAGACGTGTCCTACCAAATACCAAAAGTAGTAGGAAACAGAGGCAAAGAGAGAAAACAACTCAGTTAGAGGGGGTGCTCAGGCTTCCCATCAGCTATAATGAGGTCTGATCTTACTGGGAAGATCCTGGTAAATAGAGGATATGCTCAAGGCATTTTGTGTCAGGGAAGCCAGCAGACATTGTTGATGTTAACAATCCTGACTGGCTGCCTAGTTTAAACCTGGGGAACAGCTAAGAAATCAATGAGGAGAGAGCAGGAGCAGCAGATGAGAGGTAGGAAAGAGCAAGGGTGGGTGAGAGAAGTACAGAAGAGTCAGGAGGAAGAGACAGCAAGTACCAGTGGGACGAGTATGGTTGTGGGTCCAGTGGAAGCAAGCACACAAACAGAACTAACTTCAGACGTGATAGAAAATATGAAAGAGAGCACAAAGATTTTTGCATTGAGAATATTCAAGGTCTGAAATCCAGGATCTTGGATTTGTACCATTTTAATGAAAAAGTGTTTATTGAGAATGATAACTGTGTAAAAGTTTACACTGGTTTGCCAACCATATTATGTATTGAAAACTGTTTTTTGATTTCTGTTCTCCCCCTCCTAGTGACATGTAGTACTCTTGTCAAGTGACGACTAAGCAGTCTTTTCGTGGATATAGCCTACAGATATGATATCTCAGTTGCTACTGTTTCTCGCATTTTTCCTAAATGGATTTCCAAATTTGTTCGTTCACTTTCTGTTCTCGGTTCCATCACTCTTATATTTCTGATCTGAGCAATGCCAGAACTTCTGTTGGTGTGATAGTATATTGGTAGAATGACGATGGTGGCAGGCTCTGGCTATTGCCGTATGCACACTCCCACCCCCCCTCCCCCCCCTCCCCACCCCACCCCTCCCTCGCTGATGTATGTCTACACTGTGTGTGTGTCCTTCTCCAGGATTGATGCTTGTGCTGGAGATCTGAAGGAGAAGTTTCAGAGGTTGTTTGAGGTTTTCTTCATGATACCAAAGGTGAGAGTGCAACGGGACACACCCTCTAAACTCCATAAGAGGTAGTGCATGTGTGGACTTGTACTTGTAAGCATCATATGTGTTCTATAAGAGGTAGTGCATGTGTGGACTTGTACTTGTAAGCATCACATGTGTTCTATAAGAGGTAGTGCATGTGTGGACTTGTACTTGTAAGCATCATATGTGTTCTATAAGAGGTAGTGCATGTGTGGACTTGTACTTGTAAGCATCATATGTGTTCTATAAGAGGTAGTGCATGTGTGGACTTGTACTTGTAAGCATCATATGTGTTCTATAAGAGGTAGTGCATGTGTGGACTTGTACTTGTAAGCATCACATGTGTTCTATAAGAGGTAGTGCATGTGTGGACTTGTACTTGTAAGCATCATATGTGTTCTATAAGAGGTAGTGCATGTGTGGACTTGTACTTGTAAGCATCACATGTGTTCTATAAGAGGTAGTGCATGTGTGGACTTGTACTTGTAAGCATCACATGTGTTCTATAAGAGGTAGTGCATGTGTGGACTTGTATCAATAGCGTCACGTGTGCCCCTCCCTCTTCTCCTAAACCTATTTATTGCTAAAAACATATTCACTATAGTGTGATGTCAGTCAATGTATTTAATGGACTCCAGAGATTGGTAGCATGTACAGCCACTTTTGAGTGGTTTATTCTCTCTACTGCCAAACAAGCCATGTCTTATCTTTCTTCCTGTCGCTGACCAGTAACCATTGTTGATGTTGTTTTCCTCAGGAGAGGTATTTCAATACGGACTTTGTGGTGGCGAGACTGATGCAACACTTCAACACACTCAACCAGGACTATGGGGAGTTCCTGGCACTGAAGGGAGTCTTCAACATCCCCATTGTCAGATATCCTTTACCAACTTGAGCCATGCACACTTCCAATTGTATTCTACACCTGCTCCCTTTCCTGTGGTCTGTATAATGTACTCATGTTGTTAAGTCTTGACTGCAACACACTTTCTCCATGCTACTTCCTGGAATGATTCATTTCTTGTTCATCGACCGCTCCTTCAACGAGTTGACTTCTCCCTCTCTCGCATCTGATGAACAAGTGGTTTGTACACACTTAATGTGCAATGTGTAATTAAACAATATTATATTAAGTGGGGAACACCATAACAGATACGGCAACAACATGGCTAGTGCAGCTGTACTACTGTGTTTGGGTCTAGTAGATCACCACAGCTGCCAGTGTACTATATCAACAGTATTCGATTGCCTATTCCATTGTTACTTGTACCAGGCGATATCGTACATCCAAGATAAAGCCAAGCTAATGACAGAGAGCCCAGCTGTGTTTCTACGAAGAAAGGTAAAGAATATTTTTATGTGCTGCAATGGCAATTGTGAATGTATACTAATGGTGTATATTTCTGTTGTATTAAGATGAGGCAGTATATATTTCTGCTGTGTTAAGATCATGCAGTGTTAGTAGAGACTATTCATATACATAAGGCATACGTATGTATGAGATGAGCTTTGTTAAAACACTGTTCATTAGATACATACTGAGTTAGTTAGAACCCCATGCCCAGTATACAGACTGTATTAATTAGAGACATATAGTTGCACTCTCTGTGTCAGCATATAACTTAGATCATTGCAGTAATTTATTTTTGGAGTGGCAGTGTTCATGAGCACTGCCATATTTGTTAATGACCTGGGGCATACTCTGATGGTTCCAACAGTTTGTCATCATGAAAGGTACAGACTTTCTGAAGTTGCTCCAGTAGCCAGCCCACCCCACAGAGAGCAGAAACACATCTTAGAGCTATTGTACATAATTGATCTTCATCAACTGCCTCAACCCAGTGTGATGCAAATCCTGTATCCCTCTCGAGCCATTGGTAGCATAGTTTAATCTGCCTCAACCCATGGCAGTGTAGATTTCCCCCCCCCCCCCCTGTGGTGGTCGCGTGGTGTGTGTATGTGTGTGTGTGTGTGCAACCTATTCAGCTATTCATGATAACCTTCGTGAACTCTCTCACCTCATGTGTGTGGGTGTTGGTGTAAAATAGTAAACTAATTATTGTGTGGGCTCTTAACGTAATTATTGTCCTAGTTGGCCTTCATTGCTGTGTGTGTGTGTGTGTGTGTCTGTGTGTGTGTGTGTGTGTCTGTGTGTGTGTGTGTGTGTGTGTGTGTGTGTGTGTGTGTGTGTGTGTGTGTGTGTGTGTGTGTGTGTGTGTGTGTGTCAGTAGATCTGGGGTATGGTGCAGAGGGTGCAGAAGTACCTGTCTCATGGCTACACACTGCAGACGTGGCTGGATGATGACTTCCTCTACACTTACTATTTTTGGGTCAACATTCCGAGTAGCAACACTCTGGGGGTGAGTACATTCCTATGTGCCTGCATACCTCAAGTGGGAAATATAGAACATTGTGAAATTAAAACTTCATTTAAATTGAACCACATGGTGTGTGTGTTTCAGTTTAAGTTGCTTGTTCTTGAGGCAGTGATGTAGGGATGTAGCATCGGGCGCTGATGGGCATCGTGACATAAACTTTTATTTAGAAGAAATGTATTTCGGATTGCAGGTGCAGGGTGCTTGAAAGCTCATCCCTTGTTTCCGTACTTTTTTAGAGAAACCATTTTAGCCATCCCTACATCTCTTTTTTTTCATTTACTAGTAAATAGTTTTTGTGTTATATATATATATATATAGAGAGAGAGAGAGAGAGAAAGAGAGAGAGAGAGAAAGAGAGAGAGAGAGAGAGAGAGAGAGAGAGAGAGGACCTCTGTTGTACTGGTGTAGTGTTAAGAGTATATCCTGTGGTCATTAATCCTACAAAGATCCTTGCCCCCCCCCCCTAATAATGGCCCATGAGCTAACCTCATATCCAGGAGTACATGAACTGTTGTTGCTATCTCCATACTGATGTCCATGTGTGGCCTGCATATGCCACATTGCTGATGATGCACTATGTGTGTATGTGCATGTGTGCATGCATATGTGCGTATGTGTGCAGGCCACCCGAAAATTTTACACTCCCAGCAACATCAAGTGCACAGAATATTCGGCACCAGGGGTCATAGGTTCATCATTCTTCAAGTAAGAGCATTTGAGTTTTAAACAATATTGTTTTTTGTTGTTGATAAATGATCACATATTCATGTGTGTTGAGGACATATCTGTTATCATGCAACCACTGAAGCCGAGAACCCATAAAGGCTGGCTACAATTGAAACCTTTCCCCTCGGATAATTTGCCTCACAGCCAATAATTTTTTTTTTGTTGATTGTTTGAACTCTTGATAATTTTCAGTACATTTTAAATAACTTTATAGTTTGTAAGGCCTAAACAGCAATAGAAGAAGTAAAAGAAGGGAATAGTTCTTCCTCTCTTCCTTCATTTCTTCCTTCCTACAAGGACTTTATCAGTTCCCAAGGAGAACAATGGTGTCATGCAAACATAATCCACATGCACTGTAGTTGTTTGACCATCACAGCCTCTCAGTGAGCAACAAATACTGCTTCCTTCATTTCTTCCTTCCTACAAGGACTTATCAGTTCTCAAGGAGAACAATGGTGTTGTGCAAACATAATCCACATGCACTGCAGTTGTTTAACCATCACAGCCTCTCAGTGAGCAACAAAGACTGCATTGAGTTATATGCTCACCTTGTCTCCGCAGGGATGTGCACTCGGCTGAGCTGCTCAAGGGTGGAGGATGTTATGTGTATGAGCTCTATTGCCTGCACGAGCCACAGACCTCCATCCAGGAAGCTTCACATCATAGCAGAGTGCTGGCAGACCAACTCTGGCCCAGCTCACGAGAAGCTGTAGCACCATTCAGTCTCATCAGCTAAATCCATGAAGACACATTTGGGCAGGACATAAGAATGGTGGGACTACTGGTACAAGTTGAAGTTGCTTGCAAACAGTTTTATTCACTGCATGTGTATTAAAAATATTTAACAGCTACAGGTATGTGTTTCTCTTTGCCAATAATATTCTGTTGTTATTACTGTTTTTTTTCTCTTCTTTTATTACTTGTTTTGCTATATTATTTTGATATGATAATAATCTTACATCACTTTAAGGTACTCCTATTCTCTTACATCACTGTAGTACTCCTGTGTATAGAATGGAATTGGAGGTCCTTTGTTTCCAAAAAAAACAACTTGCTGTTGAGATTACCTCCAGGATGTATTGGACTGTTGTCAGCTGTCAATTGTTTGGGGGAACATCCAGTGGGTCTCTATTTTAATGCAAAAGTAGGATTTTGCTCAGTAGAGATCTGTGCCTTAATTTAAGCATTGGGCCACGTTGATTTTTTAAAAATTATTATTTTTTAGTATTCATAGAGAATTAAACTTCTCCACCAAAGGTGGTGGCAAAACCATCCCTGTTTTACCAGTGCATAGTGGACATGCATACATACATACGTATGTACATACTTATACATACATACATACATACATACATACATACATACATACATACATACATACATACATACATACATACATACATACATACATACATACATACATACATACATACATACATACATACTGAACCATTATATAGATTAAATACATATATAAAACAAAAACACAATAAGTTAACATATTGTTCAATCTGTTGAGGAAAAGGTTTACAGATGCACTTCATCCTCCCATAAGAATCTGTCATTGTTCAAAAGTTTGGCAAGTTCTCTATTGTAAGGATGGTAAAAGTCATCCAGCAATTTAAAACTCCTTGTAAGCATGGTAAGTTCAGGCATGGGGGATTTATTTTCTCTCCTGTGTAATAGCTTAGCAGCAATGTCTCTAGAGACCTCCTTTATTCCAAGAAAGTCTGTGATGCTCCTCATAGTAGCATATGTGTCTTTGGTGATGTCTTCCATCTTGAGGAAGAGGAAGTTACAGATTGGGGAGAATTGCAACCACTTCCTGATGTGCACTGCATACAGCCCCACTGTCAGTCTGAAGCAGCCGCGCCCCTCTTTGGCCACCTGTTCACGGTTGGCACTTATTGAGCTAACACACTCAAACACAGATGAGCTGTTAATGCACTTGTTAAACATGTCAATATATTCTGTGATCCTATTGTGGAATGTCTCAGCAGGTTCATTTCTCATCTCTGGTGGCCAGTTGTGGATGGATGAGCCATATTGCAGTTTGCAGCTGTAGAGGAAATGAGAGAAGAGTCTAGTGACAGGATTCCTCATCACCACAATGAACTTGGCATTAGGGAGAACCTTGCTGATCACTGCAGGCATTGCACAATAGTCTTGGCCATCCACAAAGAAGTGGGAGTCCCAGAGCGTGGACTGGCTACCATCATAGGTAATGGGCTGATCACTCATCAACTGGCCACCATTGCCCACCAGCAAGCTCAGTCTTCTGAAATTTAGTGTGTAAAGCATGAATGAAGATATAGTGTCCTTAGGGCATGTCTTGGTACATCCCAGAACACGCTGTCTTGCCCACCAGTGGCGCTCCTTCACACTGGGAGCCTGAATCTGTGACAGTTGGGCCAGAACAGTATGTATCGTGGTTGTGGCACTCTTTGGAAAACCCGCCAAGAAGAAGTATGGTAAACACAGAATAAATTTATCTTTTGTACTACTGTGTACTTGTTGATTCATGAGTTGAGCATATTGATCCAACTTCTGTTGTCGACTTGAAGGTAATAAGGTCATTAAGTCATCATTGGGGGGGTCAAAGTTGGGCTGTTCAGCTTGCCAGCATGGGTTCTTGTATTGAGTAGAGAAGTTCTGTGGCAGAAGTAATTGAATCTGATTGAGAAATTTTTCTGCTTTGTTCAGCACTTTCATGAATGTGTTTTTATTTTCTAGAATAGAAGTATTTGTGACTCCCATTGCTGAACTGCATTTGTGGAGTGCTTCTTGGATAGGTATGGCTGAAAGTGAAACATTACTATTAGATTTATAAGCATTAATTCTACAAGGAGTCGATGCAATATATGAAGATTCTTGAGAAGAAATTCCAACTGGATGAAGGTTGTGGTCATCATGAGGTGTCTGTTAATCACATGAAGGCACACACAAAAGTAAAATATGAAAGTTTCAAATATAGATGATATCTTGCTGTGATCTTAATACACCTCCAAGGAAAATGCTATTTTCTAGTTCATCAAAACTCATAATAACAGTAATCTAAGGTGGATTCATAAAACATTTCTATAAAGCTCATTTCAAGGTTATTTTGTGACTCAAAAGGTCAAATTTTAAGATCATTCAAATATATTTGTGTTCTATATAAAATGAAGGTATTGAAGGGATAAAAATTTGGTACTATTTTTAGGTCAGAATATTGAACTCAGAATTAGGTCATGAAGGTCGAAGTTAAGTTGCTTACATTTTGATGACAAGCAAACCTGAGCATGTGATCTATCAAATCAATTGATTTGTCTAGCCAATCATTTGGTGATATTTGCATCTTTGAATACAACTCCCTGTGAAGTAGGTAAATTGGGTCAAAACAGTGGGTCAAAAGGATCAACATTAGAATAGACAAGAACATAGCATAGACATGTAGCATATCCAAGCAATTTTTGTTGTTGTGAAAAACAATTATATCCCACCTACTAGGAATTTCTTAATAATAATAAAATTACAGTAGTTAAACATTAGAATAAATGAATATATTTTGTGTATGATATATGTATAAAAAAAAAAACAGAATGTCCATAAAGCAGACCAAAGATAATTTTATCTTCTTTTGAATGCTGTGACTACAGGTTGAACATTGTAACTGACAAATGTTCTGAAACGTATACTGTCACCAATCCCACTATCATTGGCAAACGCAGAAAGAGAGATGAATTCAACAACTGAGCAGAACTGATCAGAACTGATCAGTGTTTTGATGAATAAAGCTTAGGTCAGTCATGCATTCATCTAATCAATGGGAAAGCCTCATGGATGTCAGATATTTGAAGACTGCAGCTGCTTCTGTTCATTAAGTAACATGTTATTATGGAAATAACACAAAACCAGGTGGCACCATTTTGATTGCTATTTAGGTGGGCATTCATCAATTTTTGTGCAATAGTAAAAGAGATGAACAAGAAGAAGCCTATTTGAAAGGTGATAGATTAACCAGATTTTCAAATTTTTTAATGCAATGTACTTGGTTGTGTGGCATTTCTTGATCCAGATGTATGTATTTGATTGAGATCAGGTGAAAATAACGGAGATCTGGCACAATCATCTAGAGAATCATAGATCTTCCAGAAAAATACAAATTGGTAACTGCGGTGAATTCATGGACCACACTGATGTCATACCTTCCTGAAGTTTGGATGATTTTAAGACTGCAAGGAAGCAGAAGTGCATTTGGAGCAGCATTCCTATTCATTAATTAGCATAAAATTTTCCAGATGCAGTGAAGAATAACTTCTTGAGTTTTCATGTATTTACAGGTTTCTATATAACCTCTTTATTCTGTGGATAAGGGGAAAGGACCTGGAAATTTTCTTTGAAACACGGATTACTGGTAGAAGGGATAGGGCATTATGGTGAGCTTGAACCAGTTGAACAGTTTTTTTTTTTTTTTTTTTTTTTTTTTTTTTTTTTTTTTTTTTTTTTTTTTTTTTTTTTGCAACCTCTGAGGAAGTGGGCTGCAAACAGAGAGAGAGAGAGAGGAGAGAGAGAGAGAGAGAGAGAAAGAGTGGCCTTCAGCAAGGCCAAAACAGCCCTGGAACTGTTTCCTCTAATGTGATGCTTTGGAGCTTTATGAATAGTTCACCAACCATCAGGACAAGATATGGCTTCAAGCAGAGGTAGCATTGGCCAACCTTGAACTTTAACCTGCTCTTCATAAAAAGTGCAAGGCAGCCACATGCACTTGTTTAAAAACAATCTGAAAAGTGCATGTGCATGTGTCTGCTGATTCCATTGACTTGTAATCAGGCAGAACACTATTTCTGTCAAATACACATGCCTTCCAATATATTGCATACACATAAATTATACTCATTTTGTCTAATGCTAAACTACAGTTCTTTTTTATTGGGAAATTTAAATTTGGAGGGAAATAACTGTTTTTCAAAATACATTGCTTTATATGCTATATATATATATATATATATATATAAAACAACCGTATTCTTACCTATTCTAATGTTTACCCTGCTAGACCCACTGCTATAACACACTGTACCCACCTTCCAAGGGTTTTTAGGTTGAAAATATCACCAATTTTTTTTTTTTGTTGTCAAATCAAATGATTAGAGTGTTTACATAATTGTGGTTTGTAGTATTCATAATTAACTGTTGCACAAATATGATACAATTTTACCTATTATTTTATTCTGCAATTCCAATAAGTCCTACCTATTATTCTTCAAAATAATTGCCTATTATTATTATTATTTTTTTAAATCACTTATTATTCTAATTTTAGACATTATTTCCAACATAATTCTCAGTATTGAAGTAAATTCAGTTCATTTTGGTTAAGGATATACAATTTAACATCATGTGCCTATAATTTTAAAATATTCACTATCATTATGAAAAAATTCATCTAGCATCATAAATACTCACCTATTATTCTAAAATATTCACCTATTATTGCAATTATGCTAAACTGCACCTACTATTCCAAAAGCAATGCCAGCATATTTGGCTTGGTGACTGGTTGCCATGTACAAATGTGAACCCCCACCTTATCCTGAGGCTATTTTAGTATAGCACTGGTCCTATAGACAGACAACAAATATCTCTTAATACAATTCTTGATCTGTTGTTTGCTGTCTCATCCCAGATGTTTAGACCTACAATGCTTGAAAAGAAGAAAAGGAAAAGAGCAGGAAGTGGTTTGGGAACAATTAGCAGACCTATGGGTGTTTACACAATTGTGGTTGACTCAGTCATAGGGTTGTGAACCCAACCAGAATTAAAAAAAAAATTTTTTATTTTTTTAAATAGCCCCCCCCCCCCCCCCCCCCACCATGCAGGGTTTTTACTCCATCTTCACCAAACTTCCTTATAACCCCATCAAACCCTGAAGATTTGAACCCTTTAGGCCCAATTGTCTGGGAGGAGTTATTGAACAAACAAACAAACAAACAAACAAACAAACAAACAAACAAACAAACAAAAAAACAAAAACAAATTGAGACTTATAGCAAGATGATTTTACATCACATGGATCAAAAAATACATTCCTTGATGCACAACAGCTATTTTTCAACTGTAGATTTAAAATACAATCAACCAGATATACCATGTAGCTAGCTATATCAAACACTAGGAGTGGGAGAGAGAGAGAGGGGGGGGGGGGGGGGGGGGGGAGGATTGAGGTAGCCCTTGGTCTAAAAGATAATAGTTTTTATGTAATTTACATCTTTGATACTATCATCTGCCATGTTCATCTGTTTCTAGTACATAAAAATGGTCCTCTGCAAAAATAAGAATGCCTATGCTAGCAACCTCATAGCTATATATGACACATTTATGTTTGAGGTCTATGTAGCCTCCATATTTTAAAATCAACATTTAATTCAATTCCTCACCAATGCTGAATAGTTCTCAGTATAAAAGATTGAGCCTCTGAAAGTTTTGGTGAGGATAACCAAGAGCACAGAAATCAGGGCCACCACCCTACATACCAATTTTCTCCAGGTCAACATACTTAGTCTGAAGTCTTCCTGAGTTAATCTAGTTTTTCAGAGGGTGCAGCGGCTTCAAAAAAAATGTGTAGGAGATTAAGAAATTTTAAAAATTTCAACTAAGATTTCAGATTTCATGGAAATATTTTGAAGATTTCAATTATTTCAGAGAAGATTTGAAGATTTCATCGAAATTTCAAGATTTCTGGGAATATTTCAAGATATCCTGGTAGATTTCAAGATTTTATAGTAGATTTAAAGATTTCATCCGAGATTCCAAAGATTTTGAATTGAAAAAAGCCGCCTTTTCTGAATTACTTTTGGGGTTGTTGATGTAGAACTCAGTTTGATGTTTGTTCTTATATTGTGTCATTTTAGAGGTCTATAAAAGTTGATATTGCATTCAATTGCTAATGAATTGTGCTTAAATAAATATTATCAATTATTTGCTTCTACTTATTATCTTTCTTGATTCTTACTACTACAGGTCCCACAGGAACACAAATAAAATTTTTTTTAAAAATTAAAAAAAGGGAGGCTATGTGGAAACAGTGGAAATACTATTTCCCCTCTATATCTGAACTGAATCACTCAGAAATAACAATATAGCAGCAACAAAAAAGTCCAATGAGAAATAATAGGTGGGCCAGTATCTACACTTTGCCTATTTTGAACACTACCAAGGGAAAAAGAAGGTAATGGAAGAAGGAAAAAAAAAGAGGACAAAAATATGATCATGGGGTGAATCTGGAACCACAGACCTTCAGATTGGGAGACTGTGTGCATTGGGCCATGCTTTTTTGGGAATAAAATGAAGGGCACCAGTGCAGACCTAACTAAAAATAGAACTGGGTTCTACTCTCACTTTGTAGTAAACTCCTTGCTCTGTGTTTGGACAAAATTGTGTGTTCACAGTCACCCTGTCCAGGAACTTTTTTTTTGGGGGGGGGGGGTTAGGGCTAGGGAATAGTTTTGTAGACCTACCTGACCTGTACACAGTTATGGAGGAGTCTTGCCCAGACCCCTCTCTCAATAAGGTGAGGAGATTCAGTGAGAGCCAAATATCCACTCTGAATGCATTCTTTGGGATTGGGATGGTTGGAGTGATTGTCTAATTGTACAGGCAGCCATGGATTCCAAGATTACCACGTGTCAGGTAAAGGTATAGTGAAGCATATAGCATTCAACAGGTATCTTAAGGTTCATTTTCCATGCATTTGTTTAACAGCTGGTGGGAAAGAACCCTTTATTATTTATAATACAAACTTAGGTAAACCTACAGAACTGCCCACTTCTAACTCAAATCAATCTACCAAACGCATGAAATTAAATGAAAATAAATTTCTTGCAAGTGTGTGTGATGTCTGTCCCTGGAGAGCTATTCTGTAGGTGCAGAGATATTATGCAAGTGTGTGTATGTGGTGTCTGTCCCTGGAGAGCTATTCCATAGGTGCAGTGATATTGTGTGTGTGTGTGTGTGTGTGTGTGTGTGTGTGTGTGTGTGTGTGTGTGTGTGTGTGTGTGTGTGTGTGTGTGTGTGTGTGTGTGTGTGTGTGTGTGTGTGTGTGTGTGTGTGTGTGTGTGTGTGTGTGTGTGTGTGTGTGTGTGTGTGGGACAGACACCACACACACACACTTACATAATATAGCTGCATGTAGAGAATAGCTCTCCAGGGACAGACACCACACACACACTTACATAATATCGCTGCACGTAGAGAATAGCTCTCCAGGGACAGACACCACACACACACACACACACACACTTGCATAATATCACTGCACCTATAGAATAGCTCTCCAGGGACAGACACCACACACACACACACACTTGCATAATATCACAGCATCTATAGAATAGCTCTCCACACACACACACACACACACACACACACACACACACACACACACACACACACACACACACACACACACACACACACACACACACACACACACACACACACACACACACACACACACACACACACACACACACACACACACACACACACACACACACACACACACACACATACTTGTAAGAATTGTATTTTCATTTAATTTCATGAGTTTGGTATATTGATTTGAGTTAGGAGTGGACGTATAGTTGCGAGGCAATATTCTTTCATGTTGATTATTTTGACAGTGACGTCCCTGAGCGCTATTCTGTAGGTTTACCCAAACTTATTATTATTATTATTATTATTATTATTATTATTATTATTATTATTATTATTTTTTTTTTTTTTTTTTTTTTTTTTTTTTTTGTTCAAGTAATTTATAAGCCTCCCTGGTTGTAAAAAGATGGAGTAAAAGTGAAATTAACAGCAGGAAATAAATATAAAAAAGCAAAGCAAATAAATCGCTATCAGAGGGCTTAGGGCTATATTTAAAGTATCATGGGCTATATTTAAAGTATCATTGCTTCACTAGGTTTGTGGAATATAATGCTAGCATACCTAAGTGCCTAGTTAGTGTGATATAGCACTAGCATGCTCATGTTAGCATGGTGTAGTGCTAGCATGCCCAGGTTAGCGGGTGTAGTGCTAGCATGCCCAGGTTAGTGTGATATAGTGCTAGCATGCCCAGGTTAGTGTGATATAGTGCTAGAATGCCCAGGTTAGTGTGATATAGTGCTAGAATGCCCAGGTTAGCATGGTATAGTGCTAGCATGCCCAGGTTAGTGTGATATAGTGCTAGCATGCTCAGGTTAGCATGGTATAGTGCTAGCATGCCCAGGTTAGTGCGATATAGTGCTAGCATGCCCAGGTTAGCATGGTGTAGTGCTAGCATGCACAGGTTAGCATGATATAGCACTGGCATGCCCAAATTTACGTGAGACTAATATATTTTGTTCTTCTCTTTTTAATATTTAAAAAAAATTTAATTATCTTTATATCCTATTGCTAATTTTTAACTTTAAAGCAAGCCTTTTTGAATCAGAGAGGCTTTTAAGTTACTTGATCCTTGTTTTTCCCAAGATATTTTTCACTTAATTTTTACTGAAGTTGTGTTACATTTTAAACACCAAACAGCTCAGCTCATGTAGGATTTTCTTTAGTCACCTCAACCCAACTTGGAATACACTTCACCGCCATGCTTAAATCATTAACTCTGAGCTTGCAGCACCTAGCTGAATTAGTAGCTAGCTTGCTACATTTGTGAGAAATTTATGGCAAGTTCAGATATTGTGACCCTTCCTTCCTCCAATTCATTGGAACTCCTATGAATGCCCATCTAGCTGCTTAGCGCTGAACTTAAAGTTGTCATAAAGGAGGATTTGTCTGCCTCAGACTGATAGGTCTCTGCTTCTGTCTTTGCTGCTGACTGTGTGATCACCCTGAAGGCAGAGTTTGATGTTTTGAAGAGAATCCAGCAATAGCTCAGTCTATGTAGACATACTGGTTTATCTTCGGCGGAACACAAGCCGACAATTTTTGACATTTTCCCACATATGTATTGATGTACATACAGTAGTAGATGTAATTTCTTTTTAACGTATAAATTAATAATTGTCCTTTTTTCTTGTTGACCTTCTTTTGCTAATAAAAATTACAAGCATTTCTATATTTTGTACCCAATCTCAAACCTACAGCTTGCAAACATCTTCTCCATGTCCAATGAAGTTCCTAATTTGATCCAAAAATGCACAAATGTTCATTGGCTTATGGAGGGCACCTACAGTGTGCATGTAAAAAATTGCTATCCATTGACTACATATGGCCAATCACAGCATCCCATCCCACCCCACCCCATGACTATGCATTATTAAGTTCAAAGAAGAATAGGAGAGATACTTTTCTTACAGTGATTTTAACATCAATGACCCTCCTTTACAGTTACACCACAAAATGCAGCATTAGTTATTACAGAAGGAGCTATCTGTCTCTTAGAAGTATGCTTGTGAGACTAGCAAAGGTACTTTGCATTTCTAGGGATAATGGAGTTGATTGGAGTGACAATGTATTTATATATGGATGTTGAATTATGAAGAAAGATTGGATCAGGTATGGAATATGCCTCCCTGGTTGGCAAAATTCACGCGCAAACTTAAATTAGCGACAAATAAAACTTAAGAAAAAAGTAAAGCTAAAAACAAAAACAAAAAGAGAGAAAAAAATTTTGAAAAGAAAATAAAGGATTAGTCTGGCAACAATATTTTCAGCTACCATTCACACATCCCTTGGGTTCACACATCCTTAGGGTACCAGGGCATGTGGTGCATCCCTAGGGTACCAGGGCATGTGGGTAGAAGAGCACCACAGAACATTTTGCCATGAGAAAAGAAAACATTTTAAACTAGTATGGTTGAAGAAACTCAGCAGCACATAGATGGGACTCCCAACTTCAACCCCTGGCTTGAGGCTGATGTTGTATCCATGTAGCATGCAAGTGACCTTTATTAGAGGGGAGGGAGGAACAAAGTGGTAATTGTAGTAAATATTTAGGAGGACCTATGGTTAATGAAAAAGATAATGAATGGGGAAAGTAAAGGATTTAGAAGAAGACTAGACTATTTGGTGGACTTAATCACAGCCATGCCTCCCCCTCCCCCTTCGCTGCTTAGAAAGTCAATGCCTTATCAATTATATTTGATCTTCGTTTTAACTAATGTGCCAAGAAAATGTTGGGCATCCTTATATGGAATAATATAAATTCCTCTCAACTAAGTGAAGCTCAAGGTTTTTAAAAATTATTGTTGTCGTACTTATTTCAGTGATGGATCAAGAAGAAAAATTATCGAAGGAAGCATGCAAGAAGTGTTGAGGGAACTGTTTACTCCTGCTAAAAGGTCAAAGGCAACCCCTTGGCAGGTCTTCCAGAAGGAATATGGTGCATCAGAAGGTGAGCCTAATGCTCTCATGCATGTGAACTTGCTACATGCATGTGCATATTGGTTGACTGTGATACACTTGTAAATCTGAATTGCATTTCCTGTGGTAATCTGCAGCTGGGTTGATGGCAATCAGGAGTGGAGGTGCAGGCCAGTTTGTCAAGGCTGCCAGCGCAGCATATGGCCTATTAGATGAGAACCAGAAGCAGCACTTACTCTCTTCTAGGGACTCGAGTCATAGCACAGCAATGACTGCTAGAGAAGTGATCAGAGCTGGAGCATTAGCTTTCAAAAAGATTCAGAATCAGGTTAGTTCATTGTATGAAGTAAAGGTGTAACACAAGTCCACAATGTTGATGGCAAAAGTGAGAATGCCTATTTAATTCAGTACATTTATATCTTCAAAGTTGTGATTATTTGGTAAATAATGGCATTTTTAAAAGATTTAAATGTATTTGCTCACTTTTTGATCAACATTAGAAGTTATGGTAACCAGTATTTGGATTAAGTTGTTTGACATTGATTTCAATATTAATTTTCAAGAATTTTAAAATTACGAAAATTTTTTTATGTTGTTGCTAGCTAATATTCATTGTTTAGGAGATCACTGTGTTGCTCTTGTAGACATTTCATACACACACACATGCTTGTAGTGTGTGTGTGTGTGTGTGTGTGTGTGTGTGTGTGTGTGTGTGTGTGTGTGTGTGTGTGTGTGTGTGTGTGTGTGTGTGTGTGTGTGTGTGTGTGTGTGTGTGTGTGTGTGTGTGTGTGTGTGTGTGTGTGTGTGTGTGTGTGTGTGTGTGTGTGTGTGTGTGTGTGTGTGTGTGTGTGTGTGTGTGTGTGTGTGTGTAGATGAAATTGGATTTAAAGCCATTGCTCTAGGGTTTTTTTGAAGACAACATTCAAGCAGCATACCACCAACTGTGCTTGCTGCATAACTCCAACAGTGGTGATTACATTCGGTCGCACTGGTAATCCTCCACCAGTTTGGAATTCCACCAAAGTATGTACTTCGGACAAGCAATAATTATATATGCTATTTATTTGATTATATATGGTATTTGTTTCATTATGTATGCTATTTATTTGATTATATATGTTATTTCTTCATTTATATTTAACAACTACATGGTTTTTGTGGAAGTAATGTAACAACAATGTTCACAGAAAGTGGAAGGGGGGGAGGGGTTATTTGTTGAACTCTCTGCACTAATACATGCAAAGTTTTGGTGCTACTATCAAGATACGATCTGTTCAGGATATGACTTCGTCATCATCCTATCAAGTCAAAACTGACAAAATATCTACATGTGTTTTGTATTTAGAGAAATTGGGGGGGGGGGGGGTGTGTTAATGTTGCAGGTCTAATGTTATAATCCCCCACCCACCCAAGTTCATCAATAACGCACAATGTTGGTGAGCCGGTATTGTAGAATGCATATATGGCAACAGTAAAGATCACTTTAGCAATTATATTGCACTGGAGAAGTACTTGTTATACAAAGGAGGTGGGGAGAGAGAGAGAGAGAATATAGGAAGCATTGCCCTCTAAAGTAAATATGATGTATCCCTAGTAATTAGTCTTTAACTTCCTGTATGATTTGCACTTCCTCTAGAGTGTCCTTTTGAATGGGATCAATTGCACATGGAATATCACAATAATTACCTGTGGCACACAGGGCTAGGAACACTTGGAATGGTGGGGGTACTTTGACATACTTTTGTCAAGAATGGATTGTAGCAAATTGTTTATTGTACAAAAAAAAAAGTTTTTCTTACTCTGATATATAAATATATACATAAGATTCACAGCGATTGTATACCAGTAGATTGTGTAATTCATGATTTGTCCAAACCCACAGTTAGACTCAACATGTTATCCACATGAAGAACAAATGGGAACAACAGAGAATAGAGTTGGCATGGTTTGCACGTTATATATGTTTGCATATTTACATGCTAAAATCTAATTGTTCAAAACTACCTTTAAATTAGCAAAATAACAAAATATTTCAAGAATTCATACCAAAGGAAGTGTTTGTGTGCATAAAGAAACTGTTTAGCTTAGTATAGTCTCAGAGTGGTATATATGAAGGCCAAGTAAAGATACATTTCAATTTAATAGGAATTGATAATTTTGTTATATCATCTCAACAAAAATAACAATTTATGGTGTGGACTTAGCACATTTTATTAATACCTGTCATTCATAAATCCCACATAATAGTGATCATGGTTTATCCGAAGAGTCCAATTCTTCAAAATTAACTTTATGGTCCATAATTATTAATGACTCAACAAAATCTGACAAGACTGTAGTAATTCCGGGTTCTTGATGTCATACCTCTTTGGGATACCAACCTCGCCACACATTATAGACCAAGCATATCACATGCCCATTTTCGCTATAGTATTTGTAACAGTGCTCATCCGCCTCAACTCTCTGCATCCACACTCAGTCCTCTACTCTCAATCTCCCTCATCAAAATCTCCTTCCTCTTCTAATGGTATGATAACTTACTCGTGATTTCCTCCTCCAGCATGATTATCTCCTCCTTGCTGTGAGACAGAGATAAAAATGAGTCAATGATTTCTCTCTAATATCCAAACAGCATATGCCAACCTAATAGAAGTCAGAAATCATTCACACTAAGATCATAAAACAATCAGGCCATTTTGCTCCATTTGGAAAGGGTTGAATAGAAACATGTAGTTTGATGATGCACAAATAGTGTAATAATGACAGCTATGTGATGGTCATACAGTGGATATCGGTGAACTATATGTCAATAAAGAAATCATCAAAGATTATGGTGAAAGTTCCATAATAACAGAAAATACTGCACCTTGCCAGCCCATCCAACACGACTTTCCCACACTGCCTACACAAAGCTCTATGGGATAAATCTGAGAGGCTCTATGGGATAAATCTGAGAGGCTCTATGGGATAAATCTGAGAGGCTCTATGGGATAAATCTGAGAGGCTCTATGGGATAAATCTGAGAGGCTCTATGGGATAAATCTGAGAGGCTCTATGGGATAAATCTGAGAGGCTCTATGTTCACATGGAAAGCATTGCTTGGAATTCACTGTTGGTCTAGCGTCATTTTAGATCAAAATTAATAATAATCATTGCAGTACAGTCCCTCGCTGGGTCTACAGTCTGTGGTGCAAGGGTCAACCTGTTATAATGAACTGTGCCAACCAGCGTACACAACGACCACTACCAGCACTACATCCTAGTCAGTTGACTGAATATAAAATGATGGCACTTCAATGCCAGATATTTATAACATTTTACTCCTCACTTCTCTCCATTGTTCACATTGATGAATTTCCCTGGAAACTCATGTGACAGCAATAGCCAAAGACAGCTGTTTCATCAAGTGCCTCATATCTGCCAGCACTTCAAAGCATGCTACCAGCAAGAAAAAAAGAATTAACATAACATTACATAAATACTTCTACCAGCTAATATTTCAAATCACAACCCCAGCCAAGCCACTTAAGGGGAACTGAAGAGCTAGCATCAAGCAGATGAAATACAAGAGAATTAAAAGATATAAATGTGTGCTTGACACACATCAAGCAATTATTATTATTAATCGTTTATAAAGTATGTTAGTCAGTTAAAGTTAATTAAAGTTTGAAGTTGTCCTCCTTGAGTCCAAAATCATCCAGGCTAGATATTGGGACATAAGGTTGAGAGCTATTTGATGATGTCATCATCCAGGACTTGCAGACCATGGGCACCATTTGGTCACAAGTATTGGCATCTGTATAATATGGTCTGCAGTTTGATCTTCCATGCCACACTCACAGATCACTGAAGGGGCCATTCCCTATTTGTGCATGGATGAGCAGAAGCACCCAATACTGGTTTGAAGGTGGTTTAGCCTCATCCAGAGCCAATCCCAGAGGCCAAGGTTTGGCATCAGGGATAAAGGAGCACAATCTGGAGGCACTGTTGCGCTATTCTTCACTCCAAGCACAATCTGCCCACTGTGCCACATTGATGTTTTGCTCCTTGATGTTTTGCTCCTTGATGTTTTGCTCCTTGATGTTTTGCTCCTTGATGTTTTGCTCCTTGATGTACCTGAGGAACTGTTTTGCAGCTGTCACAGATGGTGCCATGACCTCAATCACCGAAGCTGCTAGGCAGGATCTGCTAGTTTGTGGTAAATCAGATGGCCTGGTACCAGAGCCCGGCAACTGAGAGATAGCATGGCCAGCCTTTGGCGAAGCTCAGCATATTGGATGCCTGCAAGAATGGGAAGGTTGTCCAATGGTGTGGGATGCAGGCATCCAGTCACTATGCAGAGTGCACCATTAATTGCTGTGTCAATGATGCAGGTGTGTACACTGCAATGCCAGACAAGTGCATAGTACTCTGCTGTTGAGTGCACAAGGGCCAAGGCAGCTGTTCGAACAGCTGTATTGGTTCCCCATCCCAATCTGTCCTGTCCAGTTTCGCACCCAAGTATGTTGGTATCTGGGTGAAGGACAAGCATTTTCCATCAAGTGAAATGCTGAGCTTACGACCTGCCTCCCTGTTGTTTAGATGGAAGGCAGCCGACACCGTTTATGGCCAACTGAGCTTCAGCCGCCAAGTCTGGAGATATGCTGCTAGTGTCACAAGATCTTGGCTAAGAGTCCCTTTGACGACCTGCCAGTCTACAGCAGAAGGCATACAAGCAAGATCATCTGCATAAGCATATTTATGTGAGATGGATGTTGGCAGGTCGGAGGTGTAGATGTTATATAGAAAGGGGGCCAAGACTGATCCCTGTGAAACGTCGTTTTTGAGGCATCGTAACCTGCTGCATGTTCTGCTCCCGGTGGCAAGGATGAAGCTACGGTTTGTGACAAGCTCCATGATCAATTTGTGATGCGATGAAATTAGCTGAAACAGGACATATGCAACAGGTGTGTCTCGACCTACCTGTCAGCCTATTGAGGGTACTCCATGCTAAGAGGCTGGAGTGTGAGAAGTCAATGGAATCGATGGCTTCATTCCACAGTTCATGCCTTCATTGGTCAAGATGGGACTGCATTGCTGTAGCAGAAATACTAGAATTTTCCCCATTGGGGGTGTTCAGGAAAGCTGAATAAAGACTCAAACAGTCCTTATCCCAACATGGTACATGGGATATAGTTGTTTCTGTTACTGATGGGATGGATATTTCGCCCGCTTAGATTATGGCACTGAATATCAGGCAAATGTCAAAAAAAATGAGAAAGCAACCCTAATGCTGAATCTTCTCAGTTGTCACGGTTTGGCACTGAACCGGAGCAAGCACCCTTTTCAGTGCGGGCAGACATGTCTGCCATATGGCAACATGTCTCACTGCTGCAATTGAATGTTGAAAGTCTCACCAAAGCAAAAAATCAACATCATTGAACACCTGGTGAAGACCCATAATGTTACTGTTGTCTTGCTCCAAGAGACACACCAAGAAGACAACTCCTGACTCAAGATCCCTGGATACATCCTGGCTGCAAACACCGGAAGCAAGATCCACGGCACGCATGTTTGTGAAGAACTCTGCATCCTGGAGACCAATTGCATCCTGCCCTCCTGCTTCTGCAGTTGAATGGACAGCCGTCGGAATGGAATATGTCACAGTAATTAATATTTACAAGCCACCTCAAGTCAAACTTAGATGTGATGACATACCCAGTTTTAGCCAACCCTGCATATATTCTGGCAACTTAAACTGCCACAGTACAACATGGGGATATCACTCGACCAACCCAGATGGCATTACACTTGAAAACTGGGCATCCAACACCGATGTCACCCTGCTCTTTGACTGTAAACAGCCAGATACATTTTGCTCTGGTAGATGGGGCACCACTTCCAACCCAGACCTAGCCTTTGTAAATTTAGCTGGCCCCTCACTACATAGTACTGTCCTGGATTCCTTCCCCGGTCCCAGCATTGTCCTTCCTTACTCCACCCACTAGACTCCATCAACCCTGTCCAAACAAAGAACTCCAAGAGATAGAATTTCTGTAAAGCTAGGTGGAACCAATTCACTGACCTGGTCAAATCCAGAATCAGTAACCTACCACCCCCTTGCCCAGCCAACTTAAACACAGCTTATAAGGCCTTCTGTCTCCTCAGCAAGGGGGTAAAAAAATCAATCCCACGCGGCTGTCACTAATGTTACATCCCTATATGGGATGAGGAGTGCAATCAACACTATAAGGCATTTATTAAAGCTGAAGGTGGACAGCAGCTGACAGCAAGGCAACAGAACTGATCAGATGTCTGGACAGGAAAGGAAAGATTGCTGGGAAAGGATGGTGCAAGATATAGACTTCACACACTCCAGTTGGAAAGCGTGGAAAACCTTCAACTTCATATCTGACTGATGCCCCCAACCAAAGTGACCCCTTGTTACTGCAAATTCCATTGCTCACCAACTCTTAATAAATGGCTGCTTCAAGGGTGCAGACAAGAACCACGCTAGACAGATAAAACAACAATGCAGCACTTTGTGAAACTCAGCTGGAGCAGACGGGTACCTGTGCAGACCATTTTCCCTTTCTGAATTTCAGTCAGCTTTAAAGCTACTAAAAACTGGAAAGGCACAGGGTCCAGATAATATCCCTCCGGAATTTCTTAAACACTGTGGATGAAAAGGCCTTGATTGGTTATGCAGGTTCTACTCCACCTGCATTGACAGTCTTGCCATTCCCAGCATCTGGCACAAGGCCACAGTTATTGCCTTACTGAAACCTAACAAACCTGCAAATGAGGCTAAGAGCTATAAACCCATCTTGCTACTGTGCATCCCATTTAAACTGCTGGAGTGCCTTCTCCTGGCATGATTTGAACCTGTATTTGACCCTCAACTAACAGAACAACAGGCAGGCTTCCAAAGAGGTCACTCTACTGTCCAGCAAGTGGTGAATTTAACTAGTGACATAGAGGAAAGTTTTGAAGCATGTAACAAAGGTGGCCTGGTGCTAGTGGACCTAACAGCTGCATACGACACAGTATGGCATCGAGGTCTAGTGTTGAAGCTCTTACGCCTAGTCCCAGAATGATACATGGTTTATTTTATTGCCAACATACTCTCCAATCGCAGGTTTGTTCTCAAAACCAATGATGGACAAACCAGTCATCCCCGCTGCCTCAAAATAGCATCCCTCAGGGATCTTCCCTCGCACCTATGCTCTTTAACATCTACCTCAGTGACATCCCGCAGACCACTTCACGTCAGTATGGATATACAGATGATCTTGCCTTGTTCTTCTCAGACAGGAGATGGTCCACAGTGGAGGAGGTGCTATCCAAAGATACTGCAAAAATTGCAAACTACCTGCTCAAGTGGAGACTAAAGCTAAGCATGGCTAAAACCACTACAACTGCCTTCCATCTGAACAAAAAGGAGGCCAAATGCCAGCTGGCCATTAAACTCCATGGAACAATTCTCTCCCACAACACACACCCTACCTATCTTGGCGTAAAGCTCAACAGGCAGCTCACTTTCCAGCAGAACCTCGAGGGCCTAAGTAGTCAGGTGGTGGCACGAAACAACCTGCTATGTTTCCTGACCGGTACTAGCTGGGGCGCCAGTGTCACCACATTTCAAATTGGTGACCTGGCCATCGTGTACAGTGCTGAAGAGTATGTTGCCCAAGTCAGGGGTCGCAGTGCACACACGAAACGATTGGACACTGCTCTGAACAACACCCTACGAATTGTCAAATGCCTCATGACCTAGGGATTGCCTTAGGGGTGGCTGATCACCTGGGAGGGGGTAACTGCAGTAATATAAAGAGAGAGTGAGAAAGAAAAGAAAAAAGAAAAAATAAAAAATAAATGTCACGGTTGCTTGCGCCCTACTCCAACTGCCCTACTGCCCACTTGCAGGCATCGCACCAGCAAAGCTATGGAGGGAAGAGATTGTGGATAGACTTGGCCGTCAAGCTCTCTCCATCAGTAACCA
The DNA here is from genome assembly GCA_963969325.1 of Lycopodina hypogea. Classification (NCBI taxonomy): domain Eukaryota; kingdom Metazoa; phylum Porifera; class Demospongiae; order Poecilosclerida; family Cladorhizidae; genus Lycopodina; species Lycopodina hypogea. The sequence continues at coordinate 15,348,055 of OZ017781.1, forward strand.
TCCCCTGTCATGCTACATTCCTGATATACATCAACTCTCCCACCAACACCTGGTGTCCCGGAAACCGTTCCTTTGACATGCAGCAAATCTTATTGCCTCCAATTTTAACCTTCAATGCTCATGGAATGTGGAATGGGAGCAGGTTCCATGCCCATCCCAGTTTGGTATGCGCCCAGACATCACTGCCCCTGCAGGTGCATCGCTACCACACAAACTCTTGGTCACCTTAAACTGCCTGAGATTAGGCGTGGGACAATATGGGGCAAATTTACATCGCTGGGGCATACGTGAAACAGCCTCTTGTGTATATGTAATGGAGGAACAGCCGGCACAATATATCATCTATGACTGCCAAGCCTTGCACCCCCCTCATGGCATAGATGACCTGAAGACTCCAGACCAAGCTTCAGAAGAATGGCTTCGACAACTTTCCAGCATCACATGATGAGTTTGCTCCTTAAATGCAAGAAGAAGAACATTGGTGGTACTAGAAGGTGTTAAGCTCTGCGTGGCTTCATTGGTAAGGAGGCTGTAGTGGTTCCAGTCAGCCTTGCAGAAGTTCCATTGTTTCACCTGGGCCAAGAGTTTTGCAGCAGTGATGAGTGAGAGTGGATGTTGAGACCAGGGAACTTCTCAAGCACACATCTGTCAGGGAGCCTGTTGACTGGTCCGGCACTCTGCAAAGGCCAGGTCCAGATTGGTTCAGGTGTTCCAGCATCTGGAGGTGAAACTGGCTGCACCCTTTGGGCTGTGGAACAACATTAAAGGGTAACTGAACTCTGAAAATTTTTTTTTTTTTTTTTTTTTTTTTTAATTTTTATCTTGCTCTTCTTGCTGCATCACCTATTTTTAAAATATTTGAAAAATTTTTGACCAATATCCATGAAGGAAAAAAAGCATACAAAATTTACTTCCTGTGGGGGGTGTGACTTTTAAATACGTCACAAGGGGGACAGCAGATGCAGCAACTCTAAAAGAAGATACCGGTACTGCGACAATTTCTGGTTTCAGGGGACATGGATTCAGATGCAGAGGCCATGTCAAGCGAGATAGCAACTGATGGAGAGCAGAGGAGTAGTGAATCAGAAAGGAATAGCGAAGAAGTCCCTTTGGATAGAGGAATAGTTCCATATAACTATGAACCAAGTGATACTGATTCCTCATCAGCCTCGCTGTCAAGCTCAGATTCAGGAACAGAAAACAAAAATCAAGGACTCTCTGATTTGTCATGGTAAAAATTTAGCAATTTGCAAAATATCATAGCTGGCTAGCTAACTTTGGCAACTTTTGATGTGGAGCTAGTAATTCCTAGCAAGCTAAGCCATAGCTGAGTTTAGAAAAGAGATTACACTTTGAAATAACATATATAGCTAGCTAGCTAGCAACTTTTATTCCAGTTTCTTCTTCTTCTTCTTCTTTTTCTTCTTCTTTTTCTTCTTCTTTTCTTTCATGCAGGTGTTCATGTGACCACTGCACAATAATGGATACAGGGATGGAGTGCATTTTTAGCAAGATAAATGAAAGGATTCACAGATGGCATGGCATTACAGAACATCCTAGCTTTGCATCTGTGTGTCTGGATGTGTGGGTTATTCAGACAGCATATTACCAATACAGGCAACATTTTGAAGCTGATCAGCATTCACCACCAGTAAATCAGTAAGGATGATGATTAGCTAGCCATATACTTTAGTTTGAAAATGTTTTTTGTGTTTACATTCAACAGGAAATACTGGTAACAGCCTATTGGCAGCTGACAAGGTGGTGTTGGGGGTGGTTGGGCAGAGATATCTGATTGGTCTTTCAGCATGTGCAGTGACCGAGATTAGAGAACAGTTTCCATCTCCCACCTATACTGGATTTAAATATCCCAATTTATAACTTTATTTATTGATAGGTTTATTTCTTATATTGTGTATGTATATATTCTGTATCCACTTTCCGTTATGAACTTGATTATTCGATTACATTACTTGCATGCAAATAGTGTTTGATGCAACTATATAGCTGTAACACAAAAATAAGATCTGAAAACTGAATTGAAATGATTTAGTAGACTAATTTTTTCAATGTAAATCTTCTTTGATGCCTGATAACTGCCTCTTTCTTTAGTGGATGTTCAAAATCACGGCAGAGTGGTGCAGGAACATTGGTACTTTGAAACTTGCTGAGCTTTCAACACTCTTCTCAATTTCAAGGAGCAATTCCTCAACATAACCAATAAATTATAAAACATTTGTAATAGGTAGAATGTGTTAGAGCTCCAAAAATAGACAAAAGTTTTAGTACATACTGTATTTGCAATCCATCATCAGCTTTTGAACGATATATCCCCCTTTCTTGTACTTGGGATATTGCACTGAATATCGCTTTTCCTCATCCAGAGTGGCATTATGATCTCATCTGCAGTTCTCATTGTAGTGCAGTGCTGCAATTTGTAACCTAAAAAGGTGTTTGTAACATAAAAGTATTATTATTAAATGTCGTAATGAAAAATTATGAAAGTGCACCATGCCAACATTCCATGATATGAAAATGCTGTAGATTTTGGAGCATAGTGTATCATTATACTGTGGAAAGCTTCCAGTAATGAGGTTTGGTACACTGGCGACAACTTAGATACATCCAAACGAAACCTCTTATTGGTAATTATACCAGTAAGCTTCTCACTAACTTTGGTATCTAAAAGTGAAACAAGGATATATGGTGTGGCACATAATTATGAAGTTGTATAACTTACATTGTTTCAGCCACTTTTTCTTCCGTCCACGACCATGCAAAAGAGGATGCTGAACTTTGAGAAGATTTTTCCATGTCCACTGTGCACATTGTGGATGTGGTTGTCCACAGACAACCACTTAGCCTTCATCTCTTCCATTTCACCACTTGCTGTGGATACAGCACTCCAACAGAGATGATTGACCAAACTCTTCAACCATTTCCCTGCTAGATCACACTCCTTTTCTTTTGCCACTGCCTCGACTTTCCTATGAAAAGGTGTAGGATACAAAACGAGGGAGATTGTGGTAATCTAGTGAATGTCTGTTGTTCTTCTATGTTACTTTTTTTTTTGTTAAATAAATATGGCACAATATATTAATACAAATGTTGCTAATGAACAATTAAAGTTGTGGTAAAAGTGACACCTAAAAAACACAACCAAACAAATGAAATAACCGAAACAAACATTGAAAATTAAGCATGGTGCTATACATTCACAATCATAATTACCACAAATGTGCATAACAACACCAAAATGCACATGCACACATTCAACCACAAACATATACACATGCCTACCACTTAATTAGACTCAACAACTACAACAACAACAAAAACATTACATACAAATAACACCGCCCACAATAAAGAAAGAAAAAACAAACAAACAACAACAATAAAACATACATATGCATATGCATACATTGTTAAGGAATACAGGAATGATTAAAAGCAATAAAAAGAATAGAAACACATTAACATACAAAAGAAAAGAATAAACAAAGCAACATCAACTAAACATGTAATGAATATACAATAATCATCCACACTTACCTCATTAAAAAAGAAAAAGAAAAAACAAAACAAAATTTGAAAAAAAAAAAAAAAAAAAAAAAAAAAAAAAAAAAAAAAAAAATAGAAATAAAACCATGAACAAACCAAAAGCAATTAAAAAATGATGCAATAATTAAAAAAAAAAAGATAAAATATTCAACCAAAAAAATCACTACAAAATACACAAATTCAGACAATAAATGAACAAAACATTACCATAATCCCATTGCAACATATACATTAACTCTTGCAGGTAACACAAAGGAACATTGCATATTCATGCAATGTGGAGAACTTCAATGAACAACATGTACTGCAGCACACACCACAACACACACTAGGAACTTTTACAACACATGCATACATTGCAAAGCATACAAATGGACATCCGAATTGAACATCTTATGCTGTAAGGCAGGAAAAGTTCAACTGCAATCTGTACCAGACCCACCAGCAAACATACAAAAAAATATATATATTCAATATAAATAAATCAGGACATCACTTCCTTCATCAAACAAGTGCATACAACAATGCACTTGCACTAGCATCACTTGGTTGCAATGAGATCGTTGCTCCTGGTTACAGCCCAATCTTTAAAATTCAAGGAAAGCTGTATCACAGAATTGGATCACTCCTCCCAAGTAACTCAGAAGAAAATCCTAAATTTGCACAGCTATACTTTTATGACTCAAGTTATGAACTTCAAATCGATTACACCTTGCAAAATAACATCCAAAAAAGTTTCAGATTATTCAAGAAGAATTGCACTCATGTAGAGGATGATGAAGGACAAGAAGTTGCTGTTCATGATGAAGTTGAATCATTTCTTCATGCAGGATACATATCTGCAAGTAGGCATACTGGCGAATCTACCAATTCCAATTACATTCAAGGAAACCTCCAGTTGAAAAACTACCATGTCATTTACCAGGAAAATCAGGTTGTCCTGTACCAAGAGGGACAGAAACAGAGATAGTTCAACATGGAGAGCCAGCAACAAAATTGACAGACATTTTCTAACTTAATAAACATAATGAAGTGTGTGTGTGTGTATGTGTGTGCACTAAGTTGGGCCTGTGGAAGGAAATTTCGAAGACAAGGAGATCTGACCAGACACCAACATTTCTGTGTGATGCCATCATAAGCTAAGTTTATTGCCATTGGTCCTGGATTCATCCAGGACACTGCCATCATGGTACTTCGTACCATGGGCAGCTTCTAAGTTCTAAGTTCTAAGTGTGCCTGTGTGCACATGCGTGTGTTGTGGCAGAGTAGTTATGCTCTTGGACTAACAACCCCAGGGTTGTGAGTTCAAACCCAGCACTGACAGGAAAACTTTACCCTCCTTTGACATCTTCCCACACCAATACACTCAGGTGATGGGGACCTGGAATTTTTTGGGGTGCAAATTCACTAGCCCTTGCTTATCAATCAACTAAGGGTCCAAGTGGGACTTTGGATGCCCACAACCTATCATAAGCTGAGAGTCTTGGTCAGTCCTCCTGCCTGGCTCCAGGAGTTTGCTTGCACTGGCTCATAGTGCCTGTTTAGTGCACAGGCACCATGACTATGTTGATGGCAGCTAGAAAATTTCCATTTGCACTCGTGTGTATGTAGGTCACCCCAAAGTTTACACTTACAGCAACATCAAGTGCACAAAGTTTTACACTCCCAGCAACAAGTACAAAGAGTATTCGGCACCAGGGGTCATAGGTTCATCATTCTTCAAGTAAGAACATTCGAATTTTAAATATTAAATAATATATATTTTGTTTGTAAACGTCACATATTAATGTGTGTTCAGGATATATCTGTTATGGACTTAATGATCCTTTACCAAACCACCACTGCAGCATATGACCCATAGAGGGTGGTTACAATTGAAACCTTTCCCCTAGGATAATTTACCTTGAGCCAATAAAGTTTTTTTTTGGATTGTTTGAACTCTAGATAATTTTCAGTACATTTTAAATAACTTTATAGTTTGTAAGGCTTAAACAGAAATAGAAGAAGTAAATGAAGGGAATAGTTCTTCCTCTCTTCCTTAATTTCTTCCTTCCTTAACCAGGACTTTATCAATTCCCATGGAAAACAATGGTGTCATGCAAACATAATCCATGTGCACTGTAGTTGTTTGACCATCACAGCCTCTCAGTGAGCAACAAAGACTGCACTGAGTTATATGCTCACCTCCTAGAGGTTCACTCGCTGAGCTGCTCAAGGGCGGAGGATGGTATGCATATGAGCCCTATTGACTCTGGCCCAGCTCACGTGAAGCTATAGCACCATTCAGTCTCATTAGCTAATTCCACGAAGACACATTTGGAGCAGGACATGAGAATGGTGGGACTACTGGTACAAGTTGAAGTTTCATGCAATCAGTTTTATTCACTGCATGTGTATTAAAAATATTTAACAGCTACAGGTATGTGTTTCTCTTTGCCAATAATATTCTGTTGTTATTATTTGTTTTTTTCTTTTATCACTTGTTTTGTTATATTTTGATATGATAATAATCTTACATCACTTTAAGGTACCCCTATTCTCTTATGTCACTGTAAGGTAGTACTCCTGTGTATAGAATGGAATTGGAGGTCCTTTGTTTCAAATAAATCTTTCTGCTGTTGACATTACCTCTAGGATGCATTGGATTGTTGACATTTGTAAAAAAAAAACCCGTCTAAAATGGTTTTCACCAGACAACCAGAGCCCACAACTAAAATCAACCAGACTTGGGTAACCCCAAATAACTACAACTATACTAATAATATAGCAATAGCTGGAGAGAAAGTCTTTTCTCTCACACACACTCAATGCACAGCCCCCTCAAATAGCAAGAACAAATCTTAGCTTTCCAAGAAGACTCACCAAAATCACAGTTCACAATTACTCAAAATCTGGTACACTGTGTGTGCATTTGTTCTGTTCAGCCAATCAGCTTCTTCCTGCCTTTTGGCATACACAACATACATAATTGAACAACACAAAAACACAATCCATTTATTAACTATCACAAACCACATATCTGTGTAACAGTAAACAAATTACAATACAGGTAATAATGCTAATAATATGTTCTTCTTTCTCTTGTCTTGTCCTTAAGACTTCTCAGCTCGCTCCCTGACAACATTACCTCCAGGATGTATTGGACTGTTACGTTACCTCCAGGATGTATTGGACGGTTGACATTATTTCCAGGATGTGTTGGACTGTTGTCAGCTGTCAATTGTTTGGGGGAACATCCATGTCTCTATTTTGATGCAAAAGTAGGATTTCGCTCAGTAGAGATTTGTGCCTTAGTTTAAGCATTGGGTCATGTTGTTTGTTTGTTTGTTTGTTTTAATGTCTATATAGAATTAAACTTCTTCTCCACCAAAGGTGGTGGTAAAAACCATCCATGTTTTACAAGTGTGTAATGGACATACATACATACATAGTGAACCATACAGATAAATACATATATAAAACAAACACAATAAGTGACTATATTGTTCGATCTATTGATGAAGAGGTTTACAGATACACTTTGTCCTCCCACAAGAATCGGTCATCATTTAAAAGTTTGGCCAGTTCTCTATTGTAAGGATGGTAAAAGTCCATTAGCAATTTCAAACTCTTTGCAAGCATGGTTGGTGCATGCATGGGGGATCTATTTTCTCTCCTGTGTAATAGCTTTGCAGCAATGTTTCTAGGGACTGCCTCTATCCCAAGGAAGTCTGTAATGCTCCTCATAGTAGCATATGAGTCTTTGGTGATATCTTCCATCTTGAGGAAGAGGAAGTTATGGATTGGGAAGAACTGCAACCACTTCCTGATGTGCAGCGCATACAGCCCCACTGTCAGTCTGTACTCTATCTTAGTGCACGCGCCCTCTTTGGCCCCATCTTCCCGGTGGGCAGTTATGGAGTTAACACACTCAAACACAGATGAGCTGTTTATACATTTGTTAAATACATCGATATCTTTTGTGATTCCATTGTGGAACAGTTCAGCTGGTTCATGTTTCATCTCTGGTGGCCACATGTCCATGGACAAGCCATATTGGTACTGGCAGCTGTAGAGGAAATGAGAGAAGAGTCTAGTGACAGGATTCCTCATCACCACAATGAACTTGGCATTAGGGAGAACCTTGCTGATCACTGCAGGCATTGCACAAAAGTCTTGGCCATCCACAAAGAAGTGGGAGTCCCAGAGCGTGGACTGGCTACCATCAAAGGTAATGAGCTGGTTATTCATCAACTGGTCACCATTGCCTACCAGCAAGCTCAGTCTTCTGAAATTTAGTGTGTACAGCATGAATGAAGTGGTACTGTCCTTATGTTCTCTTGTCCACCAATGGGGCTCCTTTTCACTGGGAGCCTGAATCTGTGACAGTTGGGCCAGAACAGTATGTATCGTGGTTGTGGCACTCTTTGGAAAACCCGCCAAGAAGAAGTATGGTAAACACAGAATAAATTTATCTTTTGTACTACTGTGTGCTTGTTGATTCATGAGTTGAGCATATTGATCCAACTTCTGTTGTCGACTTGAAGGTAATAAGGTCATTAAGTCATCATTGGGGGGGTCAAAGTTGGGCTGTTCAGCTTGCCAGCATGGGTTCTTGTATTGAGTAGAGAAGTTCCGTGGCAGAAGTAACTGAATCAGCTTGAGAAATTTTTCTGCTTTGTTCAGCACTTCCATGAATGTATTTTTATTTTCTAGAATAAAAGTATTTGTGACTCCCATTGCTGAACTACATTTGTGGAGCGCTTCTCGGATAGGTATGGCTGAAAGTGAAACATTACTATTGGATTTAGAAGCAGTAGTTCTATTAGGAGTTGAAGAATTGGAAACAAGAGTTCTATGAGTAGTTGATGAAATATGTGCAGATTCTTGAGAAGAAATTCCGACTGGATGAAGGTTGTGGTCATCATGGAGTGTCTGTTAACACATGAAGACAGACACAAAAGTAAAATATGAAAGTTTGAAATATAGATAGATATCTTACTGTGATCTTAGTACACCTCCAAGGAAAACACTAGCTCTTCTAATTCACCAAAACTCACATAAATTCTGGAAATCACTACATCTACCAAGCAGAAACACCAGGTTGTCGAATCCAGGACTGGGTTCTCTTTCTTCCCCTCCCCTTTTCTTTTTTCTTACTTTTATTTCTTCTTCCCCCCCCCCCCCCCCCCCCCACCCCACCCCCTTCCTTCTCTTCTTTCAAATACCTCATAATAAATAAAAGGCTTATTAGGTCAGTCTTGACCACACTTGGCCAGTTATACCTCTACCTGGTTAGTGCATATGTGAGCATTCATGCATGCATATTTGTGCGTGTATCCATATTATTGCCAAAGTATGAAACAAATGAAACTTACTTTTCAAGGGAGAAACATTCTACACTAAGGATGATTTTTTTTATCTAAAAATTTTTCTTGTTGGCAACCATGTGAGAGTAAAGCTCATGTACTTGGACCTAGAAGTCTCAACTTGCCATGCACATACATCATGACCGGCAGCAGCATGGGCTGGGTCCCACCTAGGTCTCTCTCTCTTTGCATGTCAGATTAAATTAGTTTCCAGGTGTGCATATGTTTGTCATTTTATCACCAAAGCATCATATCAAATTAAATACGCTTTAAAGGGTAGACACATACTACAACAAAGAATGGTTTTTAGTCAAAATAAATTTGGCCACTTGCCCACATTTCTACTTGGGGGAGTGAGTACTTCAGATAGACTCTTGGACCTGATATCTAAAACTTGGCATGCACACACATTATGTTCTGAAGAGCAGGTTTTTAATTGGTATGGTGGTTAGGTAGAAAAGTGGTGTAGCCAAATGTGACCCAGCGTATGTCCAAGAGTCGTCATGTAGGACTTCTTGCACTATTAGCCTCACACACCCACAGGAAGAGGTTTGAATATGAATAATCACACTGATTGGAGAGCATCCAATCAAATGTAATTTGAGCCTCTTCATTCCCAGATGTTTTATTGGAAAACTCATGACTCAAGACCAGTGTTACCAGATGGATTCAGCTAAAAATCACTACTTTTTTAGCACTATATATTTTCAGCTACCAAATCAATCACTACAAAAACATTAACAAAGATTATATTTAGCACGGAGCGGGTTATAATTAGTATGGTGGTTTGGTAGGAAAGTGGTGTGGCCAAGTGTGACCCAGCATATGTCCAAGAGTTGTCTAGTACGATTTCTGACACTTTCATCCTCACAAACCCACAGGAAGAGGTTTGAATAGGAATAGCCAGCCACATTGAGTAGAGAGTTTCCAATCAAATGTAAATAGGGGATTGCATGATTACGTTAGGTACAACCTGCCAAGCCTACTTGTGGTATCAGTGAACCACCCGCACCATAGAAAATGTATTGGGATTCATGACTACCAATGATGTTTTTGAGAACTGCAACTGGAAAATAGCTCCTGCTTTTACCATATTGTAGGAATAGAAACTTTATGAAATTTTCAACGTGCTGATACCAAATTCTAGAATATTCTGAGCTGTGGGTATGGAAAAAATGGTGTTTGAAAGTGAAAGAAAGGTTAGTTAAGAACTGGCAGGCGAGTTTGCTGCTAGTTCTCAGAACTCAAAAGTAGATGGAATTAGCAGTCAGCGTCAGATGGTTGCTAGGGTTAATATTGGCCAAGAGGAAGCTGCAATACTTTTCAGAACCCTGTCAGGCAGCACCTGTGACAATCCAGAAATTCCTGGAAATGAGGTGCTGCCTAACAAAGTGTTTAGAGAAAACTAGCAGCTATTTTTGCTGTGACACTGTGTCTGACAACTATATAACACTCACCGCTACTGCCACCAACCAATGAGTTCCTACAACTAGCTGGGCAGGCTCCTGGCAATATTGTACTAATCTTTCTTCACTTTTATGCTGGGATTTATCTATGACCACAGCTCTGAATATTCTGGAATATGCTATGAGCAGCTGGAAATTTCATAAAGTTTCTATTCCTGCAGTATGGTGAAAGCAGGAGCTATTTTGCAATTGCAATTCTCAAAAATATCATTGCTGGTTGTGAATGCTAATACATGTTCTATGGTGCGGAGGTTCACTGATACCATAAGTAAGCTTGGCAGGTTGTGTGTGACGTAATCATGCAAGTCCCCTATTCAAACTTGTTCATTCACAGCTGTTTTACTGAAAATCTCATGACTTATGACCATTATTACAAGAAAAACTCAGCTCAAAATCACTAGTTTTTATCGGTACTTATTTTCAGCTACCTAAAAATCACTACAAAGCACAGATTATATTTCATATTTAAACCACATATCACAAATTTATATTGGAACATATTACAGTTTTTCCTTCAGATCACAGCTTCGATATAACTAGTGAAAAACCCGCCTGTAGTTTTTCGGCCCATCTTTGGTGGGCTGTAGTCACAACACTGTCTGGTTGGAGACATGTTGAAGACTTTTAAAACAAAAGTGAACATGTGATTAGGTCAAAGTGTTTTTTTTAGAAGTATCATTTTCGACATTTTAGCCTTACATACAAAGAAGAAGAGGTGTGCCCAGATGGGACCCACCCCATGTTATTCACAGAATCAAGTTGTGTCTGCTGCCAAACTTTTAGACCTGCAGCTACTTTCTTTTTTCTGGTAAAAGTACCATTTTTGGCATTTTCTTAATACAGAAACAGGTGTGGCCATAAAAACCTGCTCCTGACGTTCCTCTGGTGACACTAATTCTAAATATTTATTGGTGCCTGTGACTCTCTGAGCTGGGAGCTAAATTAAAGCAAAAGAGATCAAATGGAAATTTGGCACCACTAGTACACTACACTTCTTACTGCAGGTAGAAGCCAGGGATGTTCTAAACAATGGGCACACTGGGTCATTGCCCAGGGGCTTTACCAGCAATGTGGCCTCATACTATAAATAAAATATGTGGTGATTTACCACCAATAAATGAACACTATAAAGAGCTAATTTCAGTTTGGCCATAACTTTTTCTGATTTTTTGACTGGGGAGGCTTACTCTTTTCCTGATCTCCTTTCACTCCCTCCAACTCCACATCTTCCTCTCTTTTTTTTATTATATGTGTGAAACAGCTTATTTTTTGGTTGCTTTTTTGTTGTTGTTTTTCTTCATTATTTTTTTGTGGAGAAGGTAGTGGGGGAGTAAATGTAAATGGGTTTAGCTCGCTGTGCAGGACTCTGAATGCTGAACATACAAATTAACCTCAAGATATCTAGTGATCTATGAAGTTAAATATCTGCATGGCTCATGATAGGCAAATATTATATTCTTGCATTCTGAGGCAGTAACAATGCTTAAAAGCTACTATTTACTTTTTTATTCTATTATAAAAAAAATAATAATAATATCTTATTTATTTATCTATTTGTTCTGTTTGTTTATTATTTTTTTGTCACCAAAAGGAGTTCTCTGGAATAAAAAAAAAATAAATAAAAAAAAATAAAAAATAAAAAAAATATATATATATATATATATATATATATATATATATATATATATATATATATATATATATATATATATACTTGTGATTAGTTGTAGTGCACTGCTTTCCCAGGGCCCATGATGCAGTTAAGACAGCACTGACTGAATCTAGTGGTAACTGCAAAGTCTGGTCAGAGAGAAAGATTCCAACTGTCCTAGTCTCCCCATAGTCAGAGCCTATATCTGCCGCTATTCTGGGCAATCTATGGTGGCACATTGGCATTCAGAGGTTGTGCACAAGAAGCCACACCCCTCTAGCTGCAAACAATTAAAGATGGCATATATTGGGGAGAGTTGTAAAGGTCAACCTCCAGGACTCTTCCTTTGTATTTACCACTAGCACAAACCACTAGCAAAGGATACCAGCCAAGATAGTGTTGTGTAAGATGATATTGGAATCATCATAATTGACAATACAATAAGTTTGTATGCTTATTCAAGATGAATGAGAACCAGGACAAGTCAATTTTTTTCTCGGACTCGAGTCTGATGCTGCAACCTATTGGGTTCCTTCATAGGATAGTGTTTGTAAAAGCCTGCAGTGAGAGATAGAAGAAATATATGGTTTAGTTTCTATTGACCCAATAAACTCAACCCTGTCATCCCTACATAGAGAGTTCTAACACACTTTCTGATTATATATATATATATATATATATATATATATATAATTGTGAGATACAGGGAACATGGATAAATGCTGATGAGGTTCAAGTAGAAAATTTGTGATACATGAATTAATGAATAAATTATGATGAGATGAAATTGTTGTAAGGGATAAGATAGTTTAATTAAGGTACAATTGTTTGATTAATCGTTTGAAAGTAGGAGAGGTCGATGTTTGAATATGGTGGAAGAGAGTTCCAGAGTGCTGCTGCAGTGGGAATAAAAGAAAATTTCGTAGCAGAGGTGCGAGAGAAAGGAATTAAAATGTTGGAGGGATGATAGTTACGAGAGGATCGGATAGAAATTAAAGCTGGGTGGATTGTGCCTGATGGATGATAAAGGAAGTTATTAAGTATTTTAGAGTATGAGAAGCTTGAATTGATCACATCTTCTTGACAGAGAAGGGAGCTTGATGGAGAAGAGGAGGGTGGAGTAATCAGAAGACCAATTTTTAGTGCATAGTTTAAATGCGAAGTGCTGAACTTGTTTAACAACTTAGAGTTAACAGAAGAAGGAGTGGGTGCCCATACAGTGGAGAAGTAAGTGAGGTGAGGTGAGGGAGAACTAGAGCAGTATAAAGTGAGAGAAGTGTACTGGTAAGAAGGTGGTGGTAAAGATTTCAGTAAATTAATCTTAGTATTTTCCTAGACCTCGAACGTATGTTACTAATATGTAGTGATCATAAGAGGTTTGAAGGATAGTAACACCAAGGTATTTATAGGATTGAACTAGCTCAAGTGGGGATTGTTAAGGACAAGTGCAGGTAGAGGCATTGTTGAGACTAAATGTTTTGGAGTAATTATCATGTACTTGCTCTTCCTTGGGTTTATCTTCAGGAGGCGGGAGGATAACCACGATGTAATTACTGATGTATCTGATTGCAGTGAGTCAAATGTTGAAGTAGACGTGGAGTAGAAGGAATGTGAGAGGAGGATGTCATCAGCATAGAGAATTAGTGTGGAAGGGGATGAGAGTGTAAGCTTGCTGATGTCATTGATATATCAAATAAAGAGAAGTGGACCAGGAATGGATCATTGTGGAACTCCAGAGAGTGCATGGCATAGAGAGGAGAGAAAGCCAGAAATAATTACGCTTGGAGTACAAGCTGTAAGGAAAGAGCATAACCAGCACAGAAGATGGGTGGGAAGGTTGAGAGCCGATATGGTGTTGAGAAGAAGCTTATATGGAATGAAACTGAGTCAAAAACTTTCTTTACATCAAGAAAAACAGTACATTTAGATTTATTTTCCTCAAGAGAGGAAACCAAGATTGTATTAAGGAGAGGAAGGCTGTTTCAGTGGAAAAATCTGTGTGGAAGCCGAATTGACTATTAGATCAAATGGTTTGCTTTATGACATGATTTAACAGGTAGTCAAAGAGGAAACATTCAAAAACTTTACTGATCAGGGAGAGAAGTAATATGGGACGATAGTCAGCAGGCAAGGATGAGGGAGGAGTCGTTTTGGGAAGTGGGACAACTAGTGAGTGCTTCCAGTCAGTGGGTAGTACCCTAGTTTAGAGGGGGAAAAATTCACAAGTTAAGAGAACCAAAGAGGGACGCCCGGGCAACGCCACCACTTATTGGGCCAAGGGAAACACTGCTTTTGGTGCATGGATGGGAAGTAAGCTATGAATTCTTTTTTTTTAATATTTAAAAAAATTGAATTAATTAGCCGATGCTGGATTGTTACTGTGTACACCCATTATACACTGTGTATGGCAATTTGACTTCCAAATCATGTCCCCACCCCCTTCATCTATTCCCTCTCTTCCTCTCTCTCTCTATAGCAATTAAATTCTTATGCATACCATGTTCACCCTTTTCTGGCATAAAAAAAAGGTCTTGCACAAAACAGGAAAATACAAGGGAAAAAATATAGCATACTTACTTTCAACTCACATTCAGTATATATAGCTACGGATAAACAATAATTAATTCCTCACCAATACTGAATAGTTGTGAGCAGATAAGTCTGAGCTTTTGAACGTTTGTACGAGGATAACCAGGAGCACAGAAATCAAGGCCACAGTGGGAAAACCTTTGACCACTGTTCTACAAATCAAATCTTTCCAAACCATCTCACGCCACAGGCTAGTCTGGCGGTAGATTAACCCTTTACTAAATCGCTAAAGGGTCTGGCTAAGACAGACTAACTGCAGGCATCATGATACCCTTTGGTAAAGGGTCTGGTTTCAATAACAGTCACTGACAGACTAAGAGGATAGTGTCAGTCCCAGACTCCTTTATTCACAGAACTGAATGGACTGCGTCACCAACACGCAAATAAAGTGGGTCTGGTGATTTGCCTGTGCATTCATTGTCCCAGGCCAGAATGTTGGTGGAGCTAATTCTAGACCAAAATAATTTTATAATGAGGGGGGTTTAAAACAACCACACCTACTACCAGAGTTGAAAAATGTTTCGAAGTGACTGTTTCTGCCGCCATCCCCAGTACCTGGTGCTATATATTTACACGCGCAAAATGTGAGGCGTCATGAATATGTAGTTCTGGTTAATCCCATGAGTGGATGTGGCTTTTATGGTTGCGGTCAAAGGATACCAAGGAACACAGACTGCACAGGCAAGTCACCAGTAGGCCTTTCCCAATTATGCTAATTTTTGGACCAATTATGCTGTTCTTTTATACTTCATGTTTGACCAATTATGTTTCTAAAAGGTACCAATTATGCTTTTAAAAGTACCAAGGTCTTCAATTTTACAAGGTACACAAAAAAAAAAAAAAAAAAAAAAAAATTCATTTCAAACCAAAGCCAAATATATAGAGTGCCAATAAAAAAAAGAAGAAAAATGAAAAAAAAAAGAAGTTATCAGTAATCTTCCAAAGAACAGCTTTGTCTTTCATTGAAAAAATGATTGAGCATCTTTCAGCTGCAGCTGACAATGGCTATACTAAATCACTTGCTTGGCAGCACTGGATCACCTTGGTAATTCCTCCATGTGTTTTTGCAAACACTGTAATTTCAAAACCTCAGGATCAATACTTTGGTACCTCAGCTTTCAAATTATCCCAAATTAATGGAGTGAAAAAAGGGAAGACTCTTAAATCATTATGTTCACATAACCAGGCAGGATAATAAAAAATTTAAAAAATGGGGCTATTTTGGATGCATTCAATGGTAGTTTGAGATTATCGTAAAACTTCAAAGGAAAGAAATCATATGTTGTTTTTGCAGATGATAGAGTTGCTGATAAAGCCTTTGATTACCACCAGACCGTTTATGTGCAAATAGCAGCAGTATTGGGATAATGCACTCTAGTTGCAAAAGAGGAAAGAAAGGATATGTCCATATGTGATAATGCTAAGGGTCAAGCTCCTTCAAGATTGTATGTTGCCTTAACAAAAATATCTACAATTATAGTTGTGCTCTTTGTAGGGTTAGATAGTAACTCAAGCAGATTTGAATTAATAGCTCTTGGTACATCACCAATATTGAAGATAAATGACACAAAATCACTAAAGCTTGAGCATTTTCCACCTTGATCACCAATGTGTGCTTGAATATGTTGGCACAGACAATCCAGTTTTATCTTCCAAGCTAATCTTGACTTCATACTCTAAGAAAACATGTTAATCCATGATATTGAAAAGTGATCCAATACAGTTGTACTCACCTTTTCTCTGCTCCCAGCTACCAATTATGCTCCCAAGCTACCAATTAGGCTCAAAATTATGCTGGCATAATTGGGAAAGGCCTAGTCACCAGACCCACTTTATTTTCATGCTGGTGATGCAACTGGTGCTGTGAATAAAGGGGTCAGGGACCGATAGGAGGACCAGTTTGGGTACCCAGGGGCCAGGGTTGCCAGGTCTGGAGGAACTCTCACAGCCAGAAATGAAAATTAAAAGGACAGTTTTAGGGCAAAAATTTTTTTTTATCACAAAACGCATATATATATATATATATATTAAATAAGCTAGTATGCAATGGCAGAATTCGGTGGGCTGTGGTCACAAAATTGTCTTAAGGATGGACATATCTTGTGGTAATACATGTTTTTTTTAGGTTAACATGTCTTTTGAAAGCATGTATGTCTTAAGGGAGGTCATGCTCGGTAGGAGGAAATGTCTTGTTCGAGGTCATGTGCTGGTGTGGTGCTTGTCTTTATGATGGCATATCTTGCTATTTGTTTGGTTTAGCTGGAAGACATTTCTTACTGGATGACATAATTTGCTTGAGGGTATGTATTGTAGGAGAGCATGAATATGAATTTATCTTAACATTAACATATCATGCAGGAAGTCATGCACATTTTGTGCACTTATTCAATTGGTAGACATATTGATCAGTAATTTACCTTTCATTATTCATGCTTTCATAAGTTAAATGCTATGTTTTTTCATTGACTAAATAGATGCCTAACTGCTTTTCTTCTGTTTCATTCTGTGCCTAACTGCTTGTCTGGTAAACATGTCCTGGACTCATGTTTGGTGTTGATCTTCTGTCTCTTTTTGATGTCTAACTGCTTGTCTGGTGGATATATCCTGTTGCTCATCTGACTTGTTTTGGTGCCTTACAGTTTGCCTGTTAGTTAGTGATTGAATTCACAGGGTATGATTTTGTGGTGTTTCTCTTAATCTCTCTATTTTTGTAGTTTGCACATGGATTTTTTTTTTTCCTAATGATGGTCTTCTTTTATTTGGCATTTTTAAGAATATTTATTTAAATTTCTTGTAAGAAACAAATTCAATAATGTTTTCTTTAAGTTATATATCTTCTCTGGTAAGTTTTCTTGGCTTCTTTAATCAACCCTAAATTGTGGAGTACATTGTTCTGGGTTTCTAGTTTTTGCTTTTGTATCATACATTATGGTATCTTTAAAATGTTCTCTTGGGAATGCCAATGCATTAATTCTGATTTAGAAAGAAGTGGTGAAGGTTCAATAGAATTGGTAGCGTGGGGGGACTTTTTTTTGTGGCTTCTTTCAGTTAATACTCTTGAACAATGGAGTGTGGAAGAATGGGACATTTCTCTTACCTGAATATCACATCTGCCAATTTTCAACAGGATCCTTATAGCCATTTTGCAGGTTATCATACGCATATAAATATATAAACACCACTAGCTCCATTAGTATAAGATATTTTAGAAATATATCATTGTTAATTGCTCAGATATCATTGGCATGCTTTCCAGCACTAACCTGGTAACCTGGGTGCATGGCCAACCTCTTGTTCAAAGGGAGGGAGACAATGACCACACCTAGATTAATTCAATATCCAACAAGTTTCTTTTTCCAAAGTTTATTTTTCAAAAATATCAAACCTGTCTATCAATATAATAGTCCAATTGGAGGGAAATTTGAACAGGCTAAATTAGTTAAATTTATTTGAAAAAAAAAAAAAAAAAAAAAAAAAAAAAAAAAAAAAAGACAGAATAGGGCAAAAAATGACAGACTTATTTTTGGCTGAAAGTTGCCTGCTAAAAGGACAGTTTTAGGGCAATTTTTGGCTTTGCAGCCAAATTTTTTCCCTGTAATTTCACTTTCCATTAGGACAGTTTTTGAGTTTTCTGACTGTGAAATAAGACAAATGGCAACCCTGCCAGGGGTTGTGTGGGGGTAACTGGTGTGGCGTGTCATCTACAGGTCTTTAATGTCAGGGGTTGACTGATCATCACCTAAGGCCAACATAGCAATTAATTTGTTCAGTGTTGGCAGATGTTGAGAGTTTCAGTGAGTGGGGGTGGTAAGTGTCCTCTTTCTTTTCTTTTTTTTTTGGGACCAAGTTCAGGCACTTAGAAAATATGTACCAGCATTGCTGAGGCCAAAAGTCTTCTTTCTTTTTTTTTTCCTTCCTAGCAGACTGGTATTTCAATTGCTGATTTGATGTCCAAGATTTGACTTACCTCTTGAAGAAATAAGTGCCACCCAAAATCACAGAGGGCAAGGCCATAAGATCTGAAGTTGAATAACCATCAGAACTGACTGAGGACTTGCTCACTAATGACCATTCTTTCCCATAATTTTTTAATGCTTAAATGATAATAACATTTAGCTATCCAATTTCGAGCAACCACAGCATACCACCAGTTTTCAACATCACTCAGTTGAATAGTTGACCAGTTATTGCAGTACAGTTAGCAGCCACTACTCATACTGATCCTGCACTGAGTCAGGTGTAACACTATATCCAGAGAAATTGGACTGGTAAAGTCTAACCTGATTTTCAACCTTTCTTGACAAGGAAGGAGGAGTTGACGTGGAGAAAGGCTGTGTACTTTGGGGTGCCAGAGTTGTGATTCCTAGCAAACAGAGATGGAAATTATTGGTGAACTTCACAGGAATCATCCAGGAATCCAGGATATGAAGGCAGTGTCATTAAGTTATTTCTGGTAGCCAGGTCTGGATAAGGATATTGAGTCACTTGCAAAAGTTGTGTGAATTTCCAAGCTGTGAAGAACAAACCTCCAGTTGCACCACTTCACCCTTGGGTATGGCCAGCCAAGCCATGGCAACAGGTCCACATAGATTTGCTGGATCGTTTCAAGGTACAATGTTCTTGGTAGCTGTAGATGTACACTCAAAGTGGCCAGAAGCTTTTGTGATATCTACTACCACTTCTACCAAGGCAATGGATATATTGAGAGTCATGTTTTCTGCACATGGACTTCCTGAGCAGATCATATCTGATAATAGACTGCACTTCATTTCTTCAGAGTTTTCAGACTTCATGAGTGAGAATAGAGTGAAGTACATTTGCGGTGCTCCCTACCATCCTTCTACAAATAGATTTGCAGAAAGGCTGTGCAATTACTGAAACAGAATCTCAAAGCAAGCCTACGTTCAGTAAGATCACTAAACCAGAGATTGTATGATTTCCTTTTTACTTATTGTACTTCACCACATTCTATTACAGGTGTCCCTCGTAGTGCATTGTTTCTGAACCAGGAAATTCGCACCAGGTTCAATCTCCTGACACCCAATCAGAAAACTGAAGTTCTTCAGAAATAATCCAAGCAGAAGTTTGATCATGACCAACGTGCTCAAAGCAGACAGTTCTTTCTTGGATAAACTGTCATGGCCAAGAATCTCAGACCAGGTCCTGCTTGGATACCTGCTGTAGCAGTTGAGCGGTTGGGAACTTTGTCCTACCTAGTCAGAATTGAAGTTCATGGCTTATGGAGATGTCATGTGGATCTCCTCAAAGAGTCCATTTAATCTGAGCAACCTCTGTCAACATCAACTTCTCCACCTGTTAATGACTACAGAGATGCTCCATCCATAGTAGATGACCTAGGTAATGGAACAACCATTCCCACTCATACATCATAATATGAACGTAGTCAAGAACCTGAGATTAACGTGGACCCTGATCCTAATCTATCACCTGTGGCAAATCTGTCTACTATGTGTGATGATTGGACATTGCAAGTATCATCTTCTACTATTCCTGTTCAAAGTTACCCAAGTAGAGACCGTCGACCCCCAGACTATTTCAAGCCACAGACATGATTAAACTGATAAAGTACATTGCATGATTACATGAACATGTTAGCTAAGTGAAAGGGAGTGTAGTATATTGCATTCCTGTTGTAATTAGTATATACTTCCTGTTTTTTATCGGCCCACATGCTCTGTAATCTAGGTCATTTTACAGCACAATTGTCTTTGTTCAATTGATTCTGGTGCTCGTTGAACTATTAAAGGTAGTTTTGTTCTTACCGAAGTAAATACACTATACATTGTGTGTGAGTGCGTGTGTGAGAGTGCGTGTGTGCGAACGTCCCTTAACCCACACAGCTGTTCATGATCTCCTTTGCCAACTCTCTTACCTCACATGTGTGGGTGTTGCTATAAAATAGTAAACAAATTATTGGCTCATCATAATTATTGTTCTTTATTCTTCATTGCTTTAATTTGTGTGCTCAAAGGTGGTGTATGGTACCCTATGTAGTCTCCTAGCACCAGTGTTGCCTCAAGATAAGGACTATGATAGTCTATTGGCTAGCTTGAGGAAGCAATATGATCCTAAACCATTAGTGATTGCAGAGAGATTTCACTTCTACAAGTGTTCCCAGTCCTCAACTGAATCAATCACAGTTTTGCAGCAGACTTACGCAGGCTCAGCATTCATTGTGAGTTTGGATTATTCCTAGAAGAAGCTCTGAGGGATATACCATTTCTGTGGGGTCAACAATGAGCAGATACAGAACAAGCTGTTGGCTGAAGCTGGTCTGACAATGGATCATTCCCTTGAGGTTACTTTAGCTATGGAAGCAGCTGATAAGAACTCTAAGGAACTACAAACTGGAAATCAGTCAAGCAGTGAGTTATTGCAGTTTTCATGGAACCCAAAGAATTCCTGTTACAGCTGTGGGAGAAATCATGATGGAAAGGAGTGCCCTTTCTGGGAGGTACAGTGCCATGGTAAAAATGGACACATTGCTAGTGTGTGCAGATCCAAGTCCCATCAGTAAAATATTCTGGTTAAAGACGTGCCTGGAGACACTAAGTGAATGGATAGAGAAAGTGCTGATACCTCTGCAACTGAAGATGTGTTTGCTGTTGACAGTGATTTCCTGCACCTCCAATAGTGGTCAAAGTAGAACTTAATGGGAAATCAGTTGGAATGGAGATAGATGCATGAGCCAGCTTCTGTAATGTCTAAGAAGAAGTTTAACAACCTATTTCCAGGTATCCACATCTGTAAATCAGAAGTAGCATTGAGCATGCATACTGGCGAGTCAATGACAGTCTTGGGTGAAATTCCTGTCAAAGTTTCTTACCACTTACCAACAGCAACCCACACAAGATTTGAAGCTTATTATTGTGGAAGGATCTGGTCTGTCATTATTTGGAAGGAACTGGCTGCAACATTCCGACTGGATTGGATCAGCATCAAGTATGTACTGCCATGTCAGAGATCCCTTACTGTTCTGTTGGGAAAATATCATCAACTTTTTGAGAATGAACTGGGTAATATTAAACCTTATCAGGCTAAGCTGTCAGTGGCATCATCAGCCACACCTCGATATCATCAACCCAGATCCATGCCTTTATTGTTGAGAACTCAAGTTGATGAAGAGCTGGATAGCTTAGAGAGAATAGATGTCTTTGAAAAAGTGGAGTTTGCAGATTGGGCTGCCCCAATCATAGTTGTGCCAAAGAAAGATGGCCGTGTGAGAATATATGGAGATTATAAAGTTACAGTTACTCCGGTGCTAGAGATAAACCAGTATCCTCTTCCACAACCAGATAACCTTTTTGCCACACTAGCTGGAGGAAAGCATTTTACAATTATGGATCTCTCTCATGCTTATAACCAACTTACCATGGATGAGAGCTCATGCCAGTACCTCACAATTAATACATACAGGGGCCTGTACAGGTACACCCATATGCCATTTGGAGTCACATCTGCTCCTGCTATCTTTCAAAAGATGATGGATATAGTGCTGCAAGGTATGAAAGGTGTAATTTATTACATTGATATCCTTGTTGCAGGTGGTACTGAGGAAGAATATTTGAGTAACTTGGACAAGGTATTACATAAGTTGCAGACACATGCTGTAAGAGTGAAGAATAAGAAATGTCACTTCTTACAATCCAATGTTCAGTACTTGGGACACGTGATTGATAGTGAAGGTATTCAGGCTAGGAAGCTCCTAAACCAAAGAATCTCCAAGAATTGGGGTCATTTTTGGGACCTTTGAATTATCATGGATGTTTTATGCCAAACTTGTCATCGCTATTGCATCCACTGAATCAATTCTTGTGCAAAAGGAATCCTTGAAAGTGCTCTAAGTAATGTGACAAGTCATTCAAAATGGAAAAGAAGAAGAAAATAGTATCGTCTAATATATTGGTGCACTATGATCCATCACTGCTGCTTGTACTAGCTGGAGGTGCAAGTGCATATGGAGTGGGAGCAGTGATTTCCCATTTGGTAAATGGAGAAGAATGTCCAATTGCTTTGTTTCTGTAACACTACTGCCAAGTGAAAGAAATTATGCTCAAGTGAAAAAAGAAGCATCATCACTTATTTTTGGAATCAATGAGTTTCAAAAGTATCTTTTTGAGAGACACTTCATGTTAGTGACCGATCACAAACCTCTTCTTACAATTTTGGGGTAAAAGAAAAGTATTCCACCAATGGCATCTGCATGATTTCAGCACTGGGCTGTGTGTTTATCAGCTTATTCGTATGATATCCAATTTCGGGCAACCACAGCTCACTCAAATGCTGATTATTTTTCACGTTTACTGCTTCATTCAGTTCATGCTGGAGAGAGTGTGTCCAATGCATCAGTTTTCAACATCACTCAGTTGAATAGTTTTTCAGTTACTGCAGTACAGTTAGCAGACACTACTCGAACTGACCCAGTCCTGAGTCAGGTGTAACACCATACCCAGAGGAATTGGACTGGTAAATTCTCACCAGTTTTTAAAACTTTTTTGACAAGGAAGGAGGAGTTAACAGTGGAGAAAGGCTGTGTACTTTGGGGTGCCAGAGTTGTGATTCCTAGAAAACAGAGACACAAGTTAATTGGTGCACTTCATAGAAATCATCCAGGAATTGTGGAGATGAAGGCAGTGTCACTAATATATTTCTGGTGGCCAGGTCTAGATAAGGATATTGAGTCACTTGCAAAAGTTGTGTGGATTGCCAAGCTGTGAAAAACAAACCTCTGGTTGCACCACTTCACCCTTGGATATGGCCAGTCAAGCCATGGTAACGGGTCCACATAGATTTGCTGGATCGTTTCAAGGTACAATATTCTCGGTAGCTGTAGATGTACACTCAAAGTGGCCAGAAGATTTTGGTGATGTCTACTACCACTGCTACCAAGATAACGGACATGTTAAGAGTCATGTTTTCTGCACATGGACTCCCTGAGCAGATCATATGCGATAATAGACTGCACTTCATTTCTTCGGAGTTTGCGGACTTTATGAGTGAGAATAAAGTGATGTACATTTACAGTGTTCGCTACCATCCTTCTACAAACAGACTTGCAAAACGGTTTGTGCAATCACTGAAACAGAGTCTAAAAGCAGGCCTACATTCAGCAAGATCGCTAAACCAGGGTTTGTACATTCCTTTTCATGTATTATACTTCACCACATTCTAATACAGGCTTTTCTCCTAGTGCATTGTCTCTGAAATGGAAAATTGGCACGAGGTTCAATCTCCTGACACCCAGTCAGAAAAAAAAATTTCTTCAGTAATAATCTCAGCAGAAGTTAGACCATGACTGACGTTCTTAAAGCAAACAGTTCTTTTTTGGACAAACAGTAATGGCTTAGAATATCAAATTGGGTCCTGCTTGGATACCTGCTGTAGTAGTGAAGTGGTTGGGGTTTTTTCCTACCTAGTTGAAACTGAAGTTCATGTCTTATGAAGACATCATGTGGATCTCTTCAAAGAATTCATTGAATCTGAGCAACCTCTGTCAACATCGACTTCTCCACCTGTTAATGACTACAGAGATGTTCCATCCATAGCTCATGACCTAGGTAATGGAACAACCATTCCCACTCATCCATCATCGTATAAAACTGGTCAAGAACCTGAGATTAACATGGACCCTGATCCTAATCTATCACCTGTGGCAAATCTGTCTACAATGTGGGATGATTTGACATTGCAAGTATCACCTTCTACTGTTCTTGTTTGAAGTTACCCAAGTAGAGATTATCGACTTACTGACTATTTCAAGCCACAGGCATGATTGAACTGATAATGTATATTGCATGATTACATGAAATTTTAGCTAAGTGGAAGTGAATGTAGTGTATTGCATTCCTGTTGAAATTAGTATATCACTTCCTATTTTGTAATGGGCCACATGCCCAGTGTTTTTAAAAATGGACATTGTAAGTCTAGATCGTTTTATAGCACAGTTGTCTTTGTTCAATTGATTCTGGTACTTATTGAATTATTAAAGATAGTTTTGTTCTTACCAAAGATAATACACTGCACTTTTTGTGTGTGAGGGTGTATCCCTTCACCTACATTACATATTCATGGTCTCCTTTTCCAACTCTCTCACACCTCACGTGTGTGGGTGTTGCTATAAAATAGTAAACTAAGTATTGTGGGCTCATTATGTAACTATTCTAGTTTGTTCTTCATTGGTTTGTGTTTCTTGTGATTAATTTATTCTCTGCAAGTATACTAAACATATTTATAAACCACAATTGTGCTACTCTTTGCCAATAGTATTCTGCTGATTTCTTTTTCTTTTTCAGTTTTTTATTTTAATTTTGCTATAGTACTATGAAAATTTTTTCTCACATCACTTTAATTTACTAGTATTCTCTTACATTAATGTAAGGTATTATTTCTGTGTATAGAATGGAATTGGAAATTCTTTGTCTTCATATTAAAGTTTCTTGCTGTTGACATTACCTCCAGGATGGATTTGGCTGTTGTCAACTTGTAAAGTTGGTTGGTGAAGTGGCCTATGGCTCTACTTCCATGCAAGTTTAGCAGGATTTCCCGCTTAGTTGACCGGAGCCTTTAACCATTGAGCCATGGTTTTGTAGGCTTCTTTTTTGATATGGAGAATTTGAAATTCTCTTTTCACTATCAGGGGTGGTGGTACCCTAAAATATTTTCAGTGTAAAACCATCCCCCGGTATGCCATGTGAAAACCCTGAAGTTTCATCCCTTTCAGTCAAGGGTTTGGTTGTGCATAATGGACACACACACACACACACACACACACACACACACACACACACACACACACACACACACACACACACACACACACACACACACACACACACACACACACACACACACACACACACACACACCACACACACACACACTGAACCATTATATAGATTAGATACATATAACAAACACACAATAAGTTAATATATTGTTCAATCCGTTGATGAAGAGGTTTGAAGATGCACTTCATCCTCCCATAAGAATCTGTCATTGTTCAAAAGTTTGGCAAGTTCTCTATTGTAAGGATGGTAAAAGTCTTCCAGCAATTTTAAACTCCTTGTAAGCATGGTTGGTACATGAATAGGGGATCCATTTTCTCTCCTGTGTAATAGCTTAGCAGCAATGTCTCTAGGGACTGCCTCTATCCCAAGGAAGTCTGTGATGCTCCTCATTGTAGCATATGAGTCTTTGGTGATGTCTTCCATCTTGAGGAAGAGGAAGTTATGGATTGGGAAGAACTGCAACCACTTCCTGATGTGCACCGCGTACAACCCCACTGTCAGCCTGTACCGTATCTTAGGGCAGGAGCCCTCCTCTTTGAGGTGCGTGTTAGCAGATATCGAACTAACACACTCAAACACAGATGAGTTGTTTATGCACTTGTTAAACATTTCGATATCTTTTGTGATTCCATTGTGGAACAGTTCAGCTGGTTCACGTTTCATCTCTGGTGGCCACATGTCCATGGACAAGCCATATTGGTACTGGCAGCTGTAGAGGAAATGAGAGAAGAGTCTAGTGACAGGATTCCTCATCACCACAATGAACTTGGCATTAGGGAGAACCTTGCTGATCACTGCAGGCATTGCACAAAAGTCTTGGCCATCCACAAAGAAGTGGGAGTCCCAGAGCATGGACTGGCTACCATCAAAGGTAATGAGCTGGTCATTCATCGACTGGTCACCATTGCCCCCCACCAGCAAGCTCAGTCTTCTGAAATTCAGTGTGTACAGCATGAATGAAGTGGTAATGTCCTTAGTGCATGCCTTGGTACATCCCATAACATGTTTTCTTGTCCACCAGTGGGGCTCCTTTACATAGGGAGCCAGAATCTGTGACTGATTTACCAAAACAGTATGGATTGTTGTTGTAGCACTCTTTGGAAAACCCGCCAAGAAGAAGTATGGCAAACACAGAATTAATTTATCTTCTGTACCTCTGTGTGCTTGTTTAGTCATAAGATGAGCATATCTATTCAACTTACGTTGTACAATTGTAGGTAATAAGGTCATCAACTTCTCTAAGCTATCATTGAGGGGAAAGTTTGTCTGTTCAGCTTGCCAGCAGGGGTTCTTGTACTCAGTAGAGAAGTTCTGTGGCAGAAGTAATCGAATCTGCTTGAGAAAGTTTTCTGCTTTGTTCAGCACTTTCATGAATGTATTCTTAATTTCTAGAACAGAAATATTTGTGACTCCCATTGCCAAACTGCATTTGTGGAGTGCTTCTCGGATAGGGGTGGTTGAGAGTAAATCATGGCAATTGGATTTAGAAGCAGTAATTCTATAAGAAGTTGATGAATTAGAAACAAGAGTTCTATGAGTAATTGATGAAAAATATGCAGATTCTTCAGAAGAAATTTCAATTGGATGAAGGTTGTGGTCATCATGAGTAGTCTGTGAATCACAGGAAGACACACACAAAAGTAAGATATGAAAGTTTTAATATTGATAGATATCTTGCTGTGATCTCCGTACACATACATGAAAAACAGTAGCTTCTAAACTCACCAAAGTACACTAAAATTTTGGAAATTCCTCTCCCCCTCCCTCACATAAGCACACTACAAAAAAAAAGGGGTGGGGGGGGGGGGGGGGAAAATCCTGAGGGATTGAAAAAAAAGAAAAGAAACAATAATTACTAAAGAGGAAATAATTACTATAACATTTATTAAAAGGTATCGTTTTAAACCAGACAAAATGATTGTTTGGAACACTTGAAGTTGAGGTTAAAGTTATGGTATGGTTTCTATACAGTAAAAAGCATTCAGTTGTAATGCATTTAGTTGTAATTAATTGGTTGTAACAATAAATTTTGGTGCTTCCAATCAGTAAGCAATTAGTAAAAAATCCATTTTGATCCCTCCCCCTCCCCGACCATTTCAAGTGTTCCTAGACCTGTGTGTGCCACAGTACATACTTTCTTCTGTTTTCCCCCCTTCTCTTTCATTGAATGGACAAAAAGGTCATGATGAAATAGAAGATCACATTAAATGACCCCATATCAATTTAAATTTGATACAAATACAGATTTTTGTTGCTCATTTTATCGAGTTGTAATGATTGGTAATCTGATTTTGATTGGTAAAGGATCACCTAATTTGTGGTACTCATTGACACAGTCTTCTTTCATTGTTTTCACAGGTCAACCCTGTATTTTCTTTCCTTCCCATTCTAGTAGGGAGATAACTGTCAGTAGACACTGTTGATGGTCTTTCATAGAGAAGCTAGTTATGAGGAACGAACAAAGAGTATATTCAGAAAAAGAATTCCTTAAATTAATTCTAATGATCTTCATTTTTGAAAAAACATCTCTCAGTAGAAGCAGTCAATAAGGGAATCACCAAACTGAAAATGGCAATTCTGTTTAAGTTTGGAAACATTGTGATCAACATATCATTTGTAACCAGATCCTTGAGTTGTGAATCAGTGCAGTTTGAAAGTTTCTTGGCTAGGAGAGAATGAAAGCTTAGCCACTCAGCTCAATTTCCAAAGATATCATGACCGATTTTATTGTTTTATCTCCAAGTAAACTTCGGGCAGGTTCGTCTTTGCCATAGTGATCAAGGAGAATGTTGATCAACTCATTCCCATAAGTAGTTCTACTGGAAGAATCAGCACTTCGTGAGGATTGAAGATGGTGAGTGCTGACATGACTTTGTAGGACGATAAAAATCTGTTCGAAATATTTTCCTTCAGGTGGGATATATAGGGTTTTGCTATAGAATTCATAAATGACACGATAACTGTGGTGTTGATGGTTCGTCCTGCAGCTTTCTGAATATTATCACTGTCGTCTAAGACTTCGAAGATTTAGTTTGCAGCAGGCAAAACAACATCATCCAATGATTCTAGAGTAGCATTGACGAGTGTTGAACTCAGAGTTAAATAAAGCTGTTTTGTCTGAAGTGCATTACCAAACTTGGTTGTATTTGGCAAAGTGTAGTCCAGAAGAAATATGGCTGCAATTGTAGAGAACTTTAAAAGAACTTTACTAATTCCCTGAACTTCTAGCTCATGGAAATTATCATAGTTGCTGTTGAGAGTAACAAGTGCTGTGTAATTGGTCTTCACTGCTTTAGCACATTGCTAATGGGCCAGCCAACAAGAGTGTCAGAGGGCTTGATGGTTTTCAAATCTGGCAGACCAAGAACATGTTGAATATCTTTCAAAGACTGTGCTCTTTTCGGCAAGTAATGGCAATTTCAACTAGGACATCAAGGTCATAAAGACATGCCTTACTCCATGAGTGCTGCTGGCAGCTTGTACACAGGCCCAACTACAACAAGTGCCGCTGATAGTGCACAAATATTGCATGAGGAGCATGTTTCTTCAGCCTCACTTGGACACCGTTTTGCATCCAGAAAAAGTAGCAGCACCTTCAAAACCCCTTCCAATGATCTTACTTACTAGAAGATTCTTGTCTTCAAACACTTCAGGACAGATGTGCAAATGCTTCCTGCATTTTCTTATTTTCAATGGAAGAATGTCCAGAAAACACTCGATAGGAATACCATCTTCCTCCCACAGTTAGAAAATTGACAATTCTTCCATAATTATGTTGTCTGTGCATTCATCAGCCATTAAACTGAACTGAAAATAAATGCTTTCTGAAGTCATTTCAGAATCCTTTTCTACCCATATACCAAGTGCTCCAGTGACGTCGACTACTGCTGCATGAGATGTGTACACTGTATCATGATGATACAGTGTACACATCTCATGTAGCATATGTTTGGAGGCATTTTTAATGAAAATTTTCATGTCCTTGGCACCATACGACAATACCAAATCAACTAATGAGTAAAGTTAGTAGAATGAACAAACAATATGCTGACGAGTGAGAAAATGAGTGCAACGTACAAGAGATTTGATTGCTGCCCTGTTTCCCTTTCTCCTGCATTCTATGCTCTGTAGTTGTTGTACATAGTTCCTTCTTTAGAAGCTTCTGCAGCTGGCAGAACAGCCTCACTTGCTTGGTTATGGAACTTATTCCAGTTTTTAAAAGGCTTAGTGACCCACACCCCACCTGTGTGCTGTAGTGGTCCCTGATTACCTGCAAAATCAACAGAAGACACTCTCACTGTCCTCATCATCATCAACCAGCAAGACACCTTTTGCCAGCTCTGAGAATACTTCCTCTTCACTATATCAGTGCACCTCTTCTTTGGAGGGAGCTCAATGTCTTCATTAGAATGAGAAGGGGAGTTATTTGCCTCTGCAGTTTCAGCAGTGGTGCTGGACTGAGGTTGTGTAGAGGAAGAATTAGCACTGAAGTAAGATCAGATATTCCTGCTCATGACTAGTGTTTGGGTAAACACAACCTCTTATGCCTGAAATACAAAGCTCTCGCTATGGAAGGCTTATGTCAATAACACAAGATACTGGAAGGTAGTTCAAACTTATTCACAATGCCAAGTTCCAAAATCCAATTAGGAACTGGCTTTAAATAGCCTGTCTTCCCTGGTTGTGATGATAGTTTAGGTATGATTAAACAAGGTGGACTGATGAGATAGTGTGCAGCCCTTAGTGAGTAGCCCTCAGTGAGTAGCCATTGCCCAAATATGTTACAAAAATTTACCTATTATTCTATTCTACAATTCTAATAAGTTTTATCTATTATCTCTACTATATAGTAATTTGTAGTAACTTGTCTGTCTGCATTCTTGTATGTGTGTCTGTCTGTACGTATATTCACATCTCCTCCCAGATGCCTCTACCAATCTTTCTGAAATTTTGCATTGAATAAACTTTCCTATGCATGAGTAACTACAAAGTTGTAATGAGTAATCTCATCTAATTCAAAAGGACATTTCTAGAGGAAGTTCAATAAATTAATCTTTCTCTTCAATATGGTAAGGATGAATTATTGAAGGGTATTCCTCTACTTCTTAAAAAATTGAATATTTTCTAAAGCCCATTATTCTAAACAAAATTGCCTATTATTTAATTTTCAGACATCATTCCCATCCCCATTCTCAGCATAGAAGTAAATTCAGTTCATTATTGTATAAGTATATACAATTTAACATATCTGACTATTATTATAAAATATTGGCCTATATTCTAAAATATTTACCTATTATTCTAATTATGCTAGACCGAATCTAGTATTCAAAAAGCAGTGCCAGCATTTTTTGGGCAATGGCTTGTGGTGAGTGGGTGATAACATCTGTAATAATACAGAGGTGGTTAATAATTAATGAAGTTTAATTAAACTTTTAAAAAGTCCAGGTCTTCACCAGTTTCCATGATCCCCTACATTGCTGGTTGGTGACAATCAGGTCTTAGGGATTCTGATCATTCTCTAACAACTACTATGAGAATCTAATGAGAAAAGTGACTCTAAAAAATCCAAAAAATCGTGCCACTACATGTTATAGTCCACTAGCTGATGTGAACCTGAAAACAAAGCAACTAGCCCCTGGCTCCACCAAATGACCAATAGCCTTTCCCCACCACTGTAGTGTAAAAAAATTTTTTTTAAATGGGGGGGGGAGGGAAAAGGAAATCACTGATAGACAGCTAATCAGGACACATTGGATTAATTACACAGAATAATATGATACTATCAATTTTGATATAATTTAGATATGATATCATCTGCCATGTTCATCTGTTTCTGGTAAATAAAATGGTCCAGAGTGAAACCAGGGTTCCTGTGCTAGCAACCACATACATTGATACAATTGGATGCTTGAGCAATATGTAGCCTCCTTACTCACAACTCAGCATTTACTATTTGAAGGATCTTAGCTAATCAATTCCTCACCAATACTGAATAGTTCTCAGAAGAGAAGACTGAGCCTCTGAAGATTTGTATGAGGATAACCAAGAGTGCAGAGATCAAGGCCAGGGTGGGAAAACCTTTGCACACTGTTCTACGAATCAAGTTTTTCCCTGCCATTCTGTACGAAGTCTTCCATGAAACTTTACTTAGTGTGCCATTTTAATACTTAGTGGCTTCTAATCAAATATTTTCTGCCAAATCTGCCCGCTGATACGGTAGTGGCGTTGAAATTCTTTGTTTTCTCCACCCTGGGGTTGTCATGCAATAAACCACCCCCCACCCCCCCCCCCCCCCCCCCCTCCCCACCCAATAACTGACCCACCTGGATCACTTTTAGCCGGCCTAGTGATCCTCCCGATTGATCCTGCACCCCATCTAGTCTGGTGGGATAATTTGACCTGGGGATGAATTGTAGCTGCAGCTTACCTCCCAGATAATTTATAGCTGTGGATGAGTAATAAGTGACCCTGGAATCACTTGTAGCTGTGATATTTTGTGTGAGAGGTGCTGATGTCTCCAAACTGTACATGAAGATGAGCTTCATTGACTAGCATTGAGTGAAAAAATAAGCATGACCAGCCAGTTTGTTCCATTAAATGTCTTATTTATAGCTGGACTACTATACTTAACAAACAAAACTAGTCATAAAAAATGCCCGAATTTTATGTTCACATCATGAATTTAGTTGCTTACCTTAGTATATAAAGTTTACAAAGAAATTGAGAGCCAATCTCAAGTGAAAATCATATACATATACATGAACTTCCATAAGGCTTTTGATAATACAGTCACCCCCTTCAAATTACAGGCCCATTATCCTATCATCTACAATAAGCAAATTATTTCACAAGATTCTAGCATTGATAATGGAAAGATTTTGTCTAGCGAACAAGATCATTGATCCTTCCATCCAAAAAGGTTTCCTATCAGGAGTAAATGGAATGATGGAACACATCTTCACTTTAACTTCCATCATTAATCATGCCCGAAAAAATGACTTACCACTTACTATCACTTTTATTGATTTTAAGAATGTGTTTGGGTCAATTTCCCACTCTTTTGTGAAAGACATCATGTTCCACATGAAGGTACCTGATAATATCATCAAGTACATCACCAACCTTTATGACAGTCTCACTGGCTTTGTCCATTCATCCTCTTGGGTTACTTCAGTTTTCCCAATCACTCGTGGAGTCTTCCAAGGAGACACTATGTCTCCCATTATCTTCCTAATGGCTCTCACTCCAGCAATAAAGATGATGGGGAAAATAAACTGCCCTGGTTTCTATTTCACTATCCCAATCCCCAAAAGCCAAGACGTTCCACATTGTGGAGCAACCATTCAAGTGCTATGGGAAGAAGATCATTCAGAGGAACCTAAAGGCTGGTACAAATCAGTGTGCTTAAATATAACTCAAAAAGGAGATGCTGAGCTACTATATCCCAATGGCACATCTGAACACTTAAATCTTTTCACTGCAAAGTGGAAATTTGCCTGAAAGTCATCTAAAGAGTACTACAGCATCGATTCACCCCCTCCAGATTTCATTCCAGTTTGTCACCAATGAGCCAATTCAAGGAAGATGGTCAAATCCTCTGAACATAAAATTAAGGTTTTTGCAGATGACCTAACTCTAATTAGCTCTGACAAAGAAGATCACACAGGAATGCCGTATCTAAAATTGATCTTTGTGCATCTGATTTGGACCTAGCGATTAGGGCAGACAAATGTTACACTCTATCATTGAAGGTCTCAAACAAGACAAAAATTCTCAGTCACTCTTGTTAGTGGTAAGACAACCCCAATTTCCAAGGCAGGCAACAAGTTTCTGGGCAAATACATTGCTTGTACTCCAAAATCAACCACTACCTTGTGTAATGATTCTATCTCAAGCAAGTTCAAAGCAGTTATGGAAAAAATTGATGCTAAACACATCCAAGGGGAGTTCAAAGTATGGATATACCATCATTACCTGGCACCATCATTCCACTATTTCTTGGCAGTGAATCAAACCAGCACTACTAGAATACAAAATTTAGAGGCAGTAGCAAAAAGGAGATGAAAAAGTGTCTAAACCTACCGAGAAATACTACTCAGGTGCTGCTGCTGTACCATCCAGAGGTCATGAAAATTCCCCAACTCCGTAGCATAAAACTAAAAGTAAAACTCACTAACCTCACAGCAATCATGAAATCCCCCACCCTATTGCACACCAACTACAAGAACTATTAGTTTCCAACTATGCTCAACAACACCTTAAAATATCTTCCATTTTCTAGGACTACTTCGAATTCCCCATCTCTCAGATTCTAACCACACCTAAGAAAAATCTGACTATTAAGATCGATAAAAGGTTAAAAGAAAGATGCAATGAACACCTATCTGACCTCAAAGTACAGAGCAAATTTAAAGAAATTACTATATTTGAAAGTGAGTGTCATTCTTGGAAGAAGATAGTACGATCTAGACTACCACATGGGCAATTATCATTCTTGCTAAGGGCAGGCTCTGATTCCTTGCCTCATCCTGCAAATCTATGCAGGTGGAATATCCAATGTGCCTCCAAATGTCCTCTTTGTTCCTCAACCCGACCAACCACCACTCATATCCTCAATGGATGCCCTACAGCATTACAGCAAGGTCGGTTCACTTGGCACCATGACTCAGTATTAAAGTCGATCTTCATCAATCTTAAAGATAATCTGCCACATGATGTCAAGATCTACACTGATCTAGAAAACAAAGTAAAGAAAATTATAACTACCTGGTCAATGACCTGAAGGATAGAAAATGGAATACAACTTACCATACTGTTGAAATTGGTTCTCTTGGTCACATCCCCCCAAGTGCCAAAGAAGCAATTATAGACATTCTTCCTCATGACCGAATTCAATTAAGCTCTTCCATCCTGCTACAGGCTGCTAAAGTGTCTATTACCTGCTCTCAACAGATATTCGTGGCACATAAGCAGATGGTCTGGTGTAGCACCAGGTCATTAATTACCTAACTCAGTCACTCTAGGATCTATTAGCCTTGCCAGCTCACTATATAAATTGAAATATTTACCTGTGTTGGCTTGCGTCCGAGGACTCTATTGCCTATTGTGTCTATTACCTATTGTATCTCAATATTACATGTATATCTTCATTTAATGAATGGTTTTTCTCTCTCACACACAGAATTGTTGATAAAATTGTGGACCTATGGTATAACAGGGGACTTGTGATTATGGCAACAGGTTTAAGACATATTTCATGGGCACATTTCAGTGTGTTTCAACAAATCCTCAATGCTATGTTTTTATCTGTTTTATCTGGAGTGCCACAGTGAAGTAGACCTATGCTCTATTTATTCTATATAAATGATCTTCCTCGACCTATTAAGTATTCCCACACCCAAATGTTTGCTGACTATATCAAGTGCATTTTACCAATTGCATCCTGCCAGGACAACATCAATCTCCAAAATTATATTTATGAAGTCTCACATTGGTGTACTCAATGGAAACTCAATTTTTTTTTAAATTTAAAAAATTATTCATCTAACATTCTCACTTAGTACAACTCCAGCATCTTCATCTTTCTCAATTCAAATCACCTATACATAGAAGCTCTTCCTACAAAGACCTTGGCATCATTTTTTCCCCTTCTAATTTGTGTTAGGGCAATAAAATTAACCTCATAACCACCTCAACTAAGTTAATATCAAACAAGATTGGAAATTTCCAGCCAAAAATCCGCTCACTTATGATCTAATGTTTTGACTTAATAATGACTTAATCATGGATTAAAAAAAAATTTTTTTAAATATATAAAACAAAATTTTTTTTTTTGAAAAAGGAAAATGACTTAAAATGTTTACTTCAAATCTGCTAAATTTCCATTGGAAAATAGAATAGAGAGAGAGAGAGGGAGGGGGAAAAAAAGGGGGGGGAACCCAACCATGACCAGGAATTGAATACTAAACCTTAGCATTGGTGTTATTGAGGAAGTTTCCTAAGAAGAAGATCTACAGGAAAGTAACTTTTGGACTCCACCACCCCCCCCCCCCCCCCCCCTCCTCCCCTTTTAAAAATGCACCAGCTCTGTTAGTAGCAGTTGGCCAACATTATTTAGAGTAACTCCCCTCTTATGGAGTACTTCAAATTCTATTACAGTGGATGTTACACAGGAAGAAAAAAATCTATACCCACATAAAAGTTGTGTTTTTTTTAAAGCAGATCACCAATTGTGGGCTACAACCCATGGAGGTTGTGGTCCTGGTAAGGAGTTTGATTCTTTCAGCAGCCTTATAAATACCATCCTCAGGGACTTGAAGGATTTCTCTTTCAGTCCCTTCTTCTTCTGCATGGTCAGGTGTCTTTGATTCACTTGGTCTGGAATCCTTGACTCCTGCTGTAAATTCACTACTTTCTTAGGGCTTTGGCAATTTCCCAACAAACTGTTCCCCTCCAAATTTGTTTCCAAAAATCAATACCTAGGGAAATTTTTACTTCGAGCAACACTGCTCAAAAGACTACTACACATTTTTCAGAGATCAGCTTCCTTTAAATGTTGCATATGCAACTTGACCCAGGGAGTAATGTGGTTAATGTTAGAACCCCAGGGGGGAACTCCTGAGGTAGCAGACCAAAAAAACTGGATTTTTACTAGTTTAAGTAAACTTCCTTCCTACATAATAACCATAAAGTTGTAAGAAATCATACATGTAATCTGATCTCACCCGAATTATTATAACCCAAGCAGAATAGGACACTATACCACAGCTCTGTTCAGCTTAGTGAAATGGTTATTTTTAAAATGCTAATTTTTTTTTCGTTATTACTATGCAGTCCATTCATACAAAAAATAATAACCCAAGTGAAATCTGTGCCACAATTAAAACCAAGAGGAACATCCATAGTTCCGGTTAGATAAGTGAAGAGATATGTTTTATCATTTCATTCCAAAGTACACCTTATGGTTCTGATTGTTCAGCATTACACCATGCATCCAAAACATGCTGACCTTTCTAAAAAAGATCAGCAGGCAACATTGGTAATCAACCTTTCAGCATTACACAATGCTTTCAAAACATCCTGAACCTTCTAAATAATCCAAGGGCAACCTGCTTGCATGCATACTCATGAGCTGCTATTAATTGAATGAAGCCACAGGTTTAGAAATGGTGTCTTGAGTGACTTCATTCCTGTTTTATGTTGGCATCGACATTGGCAATGCCGGGCACAACCTCTAGTCTACATATATATATATATATGTACTAGCAGCATATGCCCGGCGTTGCCCTGCCAATGTCAACATGAAAACATTATAGAAGCCACTTTAATATCGGCCCAGTTGGCCCTTTAATTAGCTTTTGGTAGCCAAAACTACTTCCTGTGGGTGTGGCTAATATCAAACTACACACATTGCCATAGCCACATGTTAATAATGCTAACCAGATACTTGGACTCCATATGTTCAATTTCAGCCTAATTAGTCCATAAATGAGTTTTTGGCAGGCATGATGATGTCCTGTGGGTGTGGCAACAACCAAACCACACCCATTGATGCACACACATGTGATTAGTAATGCTTACAGTTTGCTTGGAAGTCCCATTCCACATTTCAGTCTGGTTGGTTGTTTGATTAGCTTTTAATAGCCAAAACAACTTTCAGTGGGTGTGGCTATGGCCAAACCATGCCCACATGTGGTTAATAATGCTTTCCTGGGTACTTGGAGACCAATCACCAATTATTTTGGCCTGATTCGTGTCTAATTAACTATTTTCAGCCAAAAGAACATCCTATGGGTGTGGCTATGTAAAAAATGCACCCATTACAATGCCCACATTTGTTAAATTATGCTCACTCGGGTTCTTGGAGAGTATGTGCCAAATTTTGGCCTTTTTAGTCCAAGTGTTTAGCCGTGATTCTTAGACAAAAATACTTACGAACCAAAATACATTTAAAGTGTGTTTGTAGATCTAACTCCTTTGGTCCAAGCGTTATTCAGAAGTTCTTCTCTCTTATTTTGGCACTTTTTTCGGTTTACACACCAATGGGAAGACGTGTAACCAGGAGGATTCCGCCCATGTTCCTCCCAAAATCAAGTTGTGTATGCATACCATGTATTAAGTCTGTTGTTCCAAGGGTTTGTCACGTTAAAGTACCATTTTTGCCTTTTTTTGGGGCCTGACATAAAAGTAGAAATGGGTGTGGTCATATACATGCACTTAAAACATTCCCCAGATTGTATTGATTCCAAATATATATGGATTCATGGGTCTAACTCCATAAGTTCAAGTGTTTTTGTTGAAATACAATTTTTGGCATTTTTAGCTTTACACAGGGAAAGGAAGAGATGTGGCCAAGTGGGACTCAGCCCATGTTACTCCCAGAGTGAAGTTGTATATGCATACCAAGTTTTAGATCTGTAGCTCAAATGGTTTTTCTGGCCAAATACCATATTTGGCTATTTCTCATTACCATGGTAACCATTTTCAAAAACATTTTAGCCCATGTTTTAAGTTGGTTCAAAACCTATCATCATGCCAATTTTCACAAAATCCACCCACTGGTTTGGCCAGAATGATGGTAGACAGACAGACAGACAGACAGACAGACAGACAGACAGACAGACAGACAGACAGACAGACAGACAGACAGACAGACAGACAGACAGACAGACAGACAGACAGACAGACAGACAGACAGACAGACAGACAGATCCCAAATTTCAGCCTGGTTGGTCCTTTGATTAGCTTGTGATAACAACTTCCTGTGGGTGTGGCTATGGCCAAACCAGACCCAATGTGGTTAACAATGCTCACCTTTATACTGGAGTGGGTGTGGTGGCAAAGTAATTATGCTCTTGGACTAACAAACACTGAGTTGTGAGTTGAAGCCCAAGCACTGACAGGAAATCTTTCCATCCTTCAACATCTTCCCACACCAGTCCACCCAGCTCATGTTGACTACATCTTCCCACACCAGTCCATCCAGCTCATGTTGACTACCTTCTCATTGTGAGACCTGGAAAACTGACACATACATGTGAAAGTCAAGAAGAAATTCGTATTACCAAGAAGAAGAACTCATATACTTTGAGACCACACACCAAATTATGGCATGATTAGTCTTTTGATTAGATTTTGGTAGCCAAAACAACTTTCTGTTGGTGTGGCTATAACAAAAACCACACCCATTACCACACCCACCAATGGCTAATAACACTCACCTGGTTATTCAGAGACTATATACTAAATTCGGTCTTTTTGGTCACCCACACACATTTTAATAGATTGGATAATAAATATTTTCCACAACTTACTTAATTTCACATGCTATCACAGTCAATTTTCGTCTGAAAAGTTGTTTTAGCATTTCAATGAAACTATAGGTATATAGGTACAGATATCGGGTTCCCATGGTTTTGAAATTCAGGATCAAAGAATTTAAGGACAGCTGCAATGCACAATATGATGTATACACCATAGTTGGCATTCATTATATATACTCCTTACAGAGCTCTCTTTGAGAGCAAATGAAGGACACTTTTAAGAATCTTTCTGTTTTGCTTGTACCAGTCATGGAAATTACAATTCAAAATGGTTAGTATGTTTGCTTGTTTTTTTTTAATGTAAAAGTGACTAGCTAGGCAATAAGTTAAACACACAGATAACTGGTGTTCATTAATATTCATGAGTTTGGTATTAATTAAATAACCATGAATACTATTAAAATATCAATACTACAGTGCAATTACAGTTCATAATCAAACAAAATAAACTTCAAATATTTTTTCTTAAATTGTACTATTGTTTGTTCAAATGGCATGTCCTTTCCAGTGCAGCCAATGTGTGTAGCCTTTTGGATGTAGAACTGGATTTGGTTCCACTCAATTTTTTAAAATTTTAAATCTCATACTATAACGTACAGATATTCTCCATCATCTCAGCTACTTAACTGGCAGAATCATCCTTATCAGAGCTGATTAGCCTTTGTGGTGTAGCCCGTGAAATAATATATGTCTAGTGGAACATATGCTGTATACCATCCTTGTCCAATTGCTCATCATTAGTGTTTTTATAACTTTCCTTTTGCTTGTACAGGTCTTACAGGGAAAGTAAAAGGATCATGTTTGTTTTATTTTTCATTTTTCTTATATTTGAACACTGTAGAAACCCCATCTCATATCTTAAGAGCTAAACTAGATCGCGTTTTTGTGAGCTCAGTAGAAATGTTGCAGATATTAACCTAAGGTGACCTTTGTCTGGCCCTAATTACTGACTGTGACCAGCACAATGACTTACAACCCTGACCAATCCATCAGGATTCAGAAATGGCTCCCAAAAACCTGGCAACAGATGCCAGGTATTCCTTCACCCTTTTAGAACATCTCGTGCAAGACTGAATAAAGTCACTGGCATTTGGAATATTCTTTGAGACATACTAGCATAGCAATTCACTGAACATCATCTGCATTGCTTATGTCACCAACAATACAATTTAATTTAAAAAAATATAGACATACATAACAATAAAAAAAGAGGGAGAAGGTCTATCTACAAGTTGATCCATCTATATACCTAAGATAAATTATTTCTGACATCAATGCATGAAGGAAAAACATGGTTTCAGATAAGATCCACATAATTGGCAGGAAAAAGTCCATTGGAGCCATCCAACTGGCGAGTTCCTCGCCACCAGCCCGGGTCCAGCTGCTCAATGTCTGTGATGATCTCGTCCACATCAAAGCTGAGTTCACCTTCGTCCTCTGGAATAGCATGAAGAACAGGCCATATCAAACACACACAAATTGATGAATTTAAAAACAAGCACAAAATGAAAAAGAAATACGGATGTCAGTGAGGAGAAGAGAAGGGTCATTGTTGGGTTGTGATACGAGGCAATGGGAAAACAGATGATTTTTGGGTCTGTTTGTTAACAACTGTCCACCATTGTGCCAAAGTGGGTATTTGACATGACTTACATTCTTAGAACCACATAAACTTATTTTCTTCTTCCTCCCCTCCCGCACCTTTTTTTCATAAATGTGTGAGTGCCCTTGTTGGCTCTATGAGTTTAATCCATTAGTAATATTGACATCAAACAACAAATCCACACACAACAAGAATCCACTGCAAATAGTCTCTCTATGTCATCATCCATAGGTGCACTTTAGAACTACTGCTTTGAGACTGACCTGGAACTTATATACTAACATGTCTGAAAGAGTTTGGAATCACTTTCTTGGAGTCCCAGCTCAATTGACCCCCCCCCCCTTTCAGTACTCTGTTGAAGCCCCTCCTTATTGTTCAATTGAAGCAGTGTTCTGCAAGCATCACTAAATTTCTGTACTGCCCTTGTAGCAACTCCAAGATCTCAAATCAACGACTGTAGTTGAGTCCTTGTCAGGCCATTTCACCCAGTGTTGCAGAGAGAAATACTTCCCCATTGACTTACTGTGTCTGCCAAAGGATTTCCCTTCACATGTGGAGCAGTGCTGGCCTGACCACTGCAGCCACGAGAAGTCCGTCCGTTTTGTGGGTAAAATGAGGATATCTTAATGAATTAGTTTGACAGGCATAATTTTTTTAAAAAATCCAAATTTTGTTTCTACTTTTGACATTATATTTCAATAAAGGAAAAGAAATGAAATGCAAATATAAAATTTGAGCAGTTCTTGCTGCATCCAAATTCAAGTTGCTCAATGAGATTGTGGGAAGGAAGTAGGGAAGACTTTGCACCTAACCCACCCACCCACCCATGCATGACAAATGTTTCTTGCTGAAAGAGAAAGAGAGAGAGAAAGAGGAAG
This sequence comes from Lycopodina hypogea, assembly GCA_963969325.1. Classification (NCBI taxonomy): domain Eukaryota; kingdom Metazoa; phylum Porifera; class Demospongiae; order Poecilosclerida; family Cladorhizidae; genus Lycopodina; species Lycopodina hypogea. Next base: position 15,389,287 of record OZ017781.1, read on the forward strand.
AAGAAAATAATAATAATGATGATAATACAGTAATAATAAAATGTGTAAATAAATCAATAAATAAATTATTAAACTAAAAAATCTGGATTTTAATGAAGGATTTTTTTTTGGTCACACACACACACACACATAAAAGGTTACCTTTTGTGCCTTATATTCAACTAATCAATGCTATTTTGCACTTTCCAAGCAACACACAGCAGCAGTTGTTGAGTACATATGTGTGAGTGACAATGTGCACCTCAGTTCACTCTCGTCTATCTTCCTGGTGTCCCAATTTTGGTTAATGTATTACTGATCTTAACCTAACCAGGTAAAAGTAGACAAAGGAATTTTTGTCGCAATTGCACCAGAACTTGTTTAAGGTTTCTCAGAGTCTTGGAGGCATTCACACAAGAGGTCGTCGGTCACTGACTACCAGCAATTTAGGTGCATGTGTCTATAAAAAGTATGTTTTAAAAATCACCTGTGGAAAATCATTAGATCCATAACTGATCAAGTTTGGTACCAATTGCTTTCATTTTTAAGTTTACAAATTTGGATTAGTTGCTTTAGCTATAATACATTTGATAGCTTTATTGGAGGGACCGGTTCAAATAATCCCATTGGGATAAAATCAGACTTGAATACAGCTTCATTTCATTCATTATTATTATGTATTGAAGGATATATCTCCTATATACACAAAAGGAGATGTCTGTCTGTCTGTCTGTCTGTCTGTCTGTCTGTCTGTCTGTCTGTCTGTCTGTCTGTCTGTCTGTATTTTTGTACCATCATTCTGGCCAAACCTGTTGGTGGATTTCTCTGAAACTTGGCATGATAATAGGTTTTGACCCAACTTAAAACATGGGCTAAAAAATACAGAAAAAAGGTTACCACGGTGATGAGAAATGCCAAAAATGGTATTTTGGCCAGAAAAACCCTTATAGCTACCGACCTAAAACTTGGTATGCATACACAACTTTACTCTGGGAGTAAAATGGGCTGGGTTCCACCAGGCCACACCTCTTCCTTTACCTGAGTTAGGCTTAAAAAATGCCAAAAATGATATTTCAGCAAAAACCCACACATATTAGGAATCAATATAATCTGGGAAATGGTTTAAGTACATGTATATGCCCACACCTATTTTTGTGTTCATGTCATGCCCAAAAAAGGACAAAAATGGTACTCAGACCAGACACACCCCTTGGAGCAACAGATGTAACACATGGTATGCATACACAACTTGACTTTGGGAGTAACATGGGCGGGATCCCTCTTGGCTACACCTCTTCCCATTGGTGCGTGAAGCGAAAAAAGTGTCCAAAAAAAAAAAAGAAGTACTTTTAAATAACGCTTGGACATAAGGAGTTAGATCCATGAACCCATCTAATATATATTTTGGTTCATAAGTATGTACATATGTATGTTTGTATGCATGTGTGTCTAAGCAGCACAGTTAAACACTTGGACCAAACCCCCCCCCCCCCCCCGAAATTTGGCATGAGCTCTCCAAAAACCCAAGTGAGCGTTGTAAAATACATATGGGCATGGTAATTGGTGTGGTTTTGTCATAGCCACACACACACACACACAGGAATTATTTTGGCTGTAAAAAGTTAATGAAAGACCAATAAGGTCAAAAATTTGTGTGTGGTCTCCAAGTACCCGGGTAAGATTATTAACCACATGGGGTTGCGGTTTGGCCATAGCCACACTCAGCTGGAAGTTGTTATAGCTGTTAAAACTAATTAAAGTACCAACCAGGCAAAAATTTGAGTGGCTTCTATAAGGTTTCCTGTTAACATTGGCCAGGCAACGCCGGTATGTATGTATGTATGTATGTATGTATGTATGTATGTATGTATGTATGTATGTATGTATGTATGTATGTATGTATGTATGTATGTATGTATGTATGTATGTATGTATGTATGTATGTATGTATGTATGTATGTATGTATGTATGCATGTGGGCCAGCAATATTGTAATAACCCCCGTCTTACTTGGATAATATAAATGAACAATAGAAATAATATAATTGCCTACACACTCACCAGCTTCATAATCATAGAGGGTTCTGGCACTCTGGCCTTCCTCCTGCATTGTAAAAAAGAACAATAAATAAAATCAATAAAAAAAAAACAACAAAAAAAAAACAATATGTAAATGCATTAAGTAAAAATCACGGCTTCAATACAAAAAAATATATTGAAGAGAAAAAAAAAAGTAGTTTAATCAGTCTATTTAAAAAAACACTCATTTTTGGACCAATCAGGCTGAAACTTGGCATATGGAATCCAAGTAACTGGGTGAGCATCATTAACCACATATGGGTGTATCATTGGGTATGGATAGTATTAACCACACCCACAAGAATTTTTTTGGCTGCCAAAAGCTAATTAAAGTACCAACCAGGCCAAAATTGGAGGGGCTTCTATGTTTCATGTTGATATTGGCTGGGCAACGCCGGATATGTGCTGCTAGTACTTCATGAAATTATCCCTTCCAACAAACTGCACAGGTTCACAACTGAACAAACATTTGAAACAGGCAATAGCCACTAGTTGCTTCCACAATCACCACTTATCAAAATTAGCACGCGAAATGTTAACCTATTTGTAACCTATTTCAAAGTTTTTAATCGAAAGAGAATATTTCAACTTTTAAAAAAGACCTAACCTAATCCTAAAATGGCTTTTTTGTAACCTAAAACTCCTACTTAAGTCATGACCATATGCCCAAATGGTTCATGTTCCACTTGATTCCCCATGGAAATCATTATGGTAAGTGCATCAAATTTTGAAAGGGACAGTTGCATCAAATGCTAAAGTGATTAATACAGGCAAAACCTCAATTCTGGTCAGGTATAGTGATGCCTTGAGTTTCACTTGATGCATTTACACAAATGAAATTTAAAACAAAAGAAACTAAACAGCCATGAGCATATCACCACAGAGCATGTTTTGCTTTAACAGCAACAACACACCACTTACCCATCAACACACTTCATAAAAACCACACCCCACACCACACCCCTCACCTGTGCCTCCCCAGCAGCATCATAAATGGCCTCCCCCTGTGTGTCCATCGCTCCATCCAAGTCGTCGTACATGGGCTGCTCTACCTCCTCCTTCTCCTGGACGTCATCGTAGAGAGGCTGTTCTGGCTCGTCTGCATAGTACCCTACAATGGCACCATGAACCAACCAAGGCTGATAGACTGATAGACTAATACCCTACAATAGCACCATGAACTAACCAAGGCTGATAGACTGATAGACTAATACCCTACAATAGCACCATGAACTAACCAAGGCTGATAGACTGATAGACTAATACCCTACAATGGCACCATGAACCAACCAAGACTGATAGACTACACATCACAGCAGAGTACTGCACTATCAAAACATCATGTCACTCCACACCTGCCCAGTCCAACATATGCAGCAAGCAGCCACTAATCTTATATAATGTTTTTAAAAATATGCTCGATTTCCATTCTAGCATTCTTGGTAAGGGTCGTTAGTGTTTTTCTCTATATCGTGTCAGAGTGGCATGCAGTGGACTGGCTTACTGCAGCATCCACGGCCAATGGAAGATGTGGAAGGACAGCAAGTAAAGAGGTAATGGAATTCTTACTATTCAAGGAATTAATTTTTGGTGCAGGACAATCCACCTCTCCCACCACCCACACCACACCCATTCCCTCTCACACACTCACTCCCACACCTCATCCCCTCCCCACACCACACCCACACATCTAACCGTCATTCTGCTGCAAATCATCGTAGAGACTCTCTTCCACTCCCTCTTGCTCAAGGGTTTCCACATACTCAGTTGTGTCCGGTTCTGGTTCTGCTTCAGGCTCCGGTTCTATCTCATATATTGGCTCTGACTCCGGTTCTGGTTCATATTGTGGCTCTGGTTCAGGTTCCGGCTCAGGCTCGTATTGAGGCTCCGGTTCTGGTTCTGGCTCAGGCTCGGGGCGACGTGGAACAGGGACGGTCTTCTTCTTGGTTGTTGGTGGACGTACTGGTGGTCTGGTGGCCTCCTGGGCAGGCCTCTCAAAGGCAGACTTCTTGTCCTTCACTCCATCAGCAATGGAGGAATGTTCCTTCACCCTCTGCTGTTGCTTCTGCATCTTCTCTTGTGCCAGTTCTGAGTCTATCTGCTTCTCCCGTCGGTTTAATCGGGTTTGCTACAATACATCGTGTGAATAAATGGATTTGTTAGCTTTTAGAAAAGCACATGTTATTAACACCATCACTACTAATGCAGCTACTACCATCACCACTGCTACACTACTAATGCAGCTACTTCCATCACCACTGCTACACTACTAATGCAGCTACTGCCATCACCACTGCTACACTACTAATGCAGCTACTTCCATCACCACTGCTACACTACTAATGCAGCTACTGCCATCACCACTGCTACACTACTAATGCAGCTACTGCCATCACCACTGCTACACTACTAATGCAGCTACTGCCATCACCACTGCTACACTACTAATGCAGCTACTGCCATCACCACTGCTACACTACTAATGCAGCTACTGCCATCACCACTGCTACACTACTAATGCAGCTACTGCCATCACCACTGCTACACTACTAATGCAGCTACTGCCATCACCACTGCTACACTACTAATGCAGCTACTGCCATCACCACTGCTACACTACTAATGCAGCTACTGCCATCACCACTGCTACACTACTAATGCAGCTACTTCCATCACCACTGCTACACTACTAATGCAGCTACTGCCATCACCACTGCTACACTACTAATGCAGCTACTGCCATCACCACTGCTACACTGTTAAACAACTCCTTCACTATGTACAGTGAAATGCATAAACAGTATAATCACACATACAGACTCTTCATGGGGAGCACAGCCTTGGGAGGGATGTGGGCATGCCCACCACACCCCCCCCACCCCCACAGGAAAATTAGGCAAATAGGCACTTTCCATAAGAATTCTAGTGAGTTTGACAACCTTGTGTGTGCCTATATATGTCATAAGCTGCTGTTACATCCTGCATCACAACATCTTACTTTTGATGGGGGAGGGGGGAGTATCTGTGGGGTAAGGCGCCTCCACCCCCCCCCCCCCCCCCCCCAATGAAACACTGCAAACTGTCTGCCCTCCAATCTATATATTGCTCCAGTTATTGGTAATCTGCACTCTGAGGTGCTACGAGCATCCAAATCTCATGCAGTATGGATAGTTCCCAAAATGGCAAAACATGTTGGACAGTGTTAGTTACAGCTGCATATTGGATAGTGTTAGCTACAGCTACATGTTGGATAGTGTTAGCTACAGCTACATGTTGGATAGTGTTAGCTACAGCTACATGTTGGTAGTGTTAGCTACAGCTACATGTTGGATAATGTTAGTTACAGCTGCATGTTGGATAGTGTTAGCTACAGCTACATGTTGGATAGTGTTAGCTACAGCTACATGTTGGATAGTGTTAGCTACAGCATCATGTTGGATAGTGTTAGCTACAGCTACATGTTGGATAGTGTTAGCTACAGCTATATGTTGGATAGTGTTAGCTACAGCTACTGTTGGATAGCGTTAGCTACAGCTACATGTTGGATAGTGTTAGCTACAGCATCATGTTGGATAGTGTTAGCTACAGCTACATGTTGGATAGTGTTAGCTACAGCTACATGTTGGATAGTGTTAGCTACAGCTACACGTTGGATGATGTTAGCTACAGCTGCATGTTGGTAGTATTAGCTACAGCTGCATGTTGGATAGTGTTAGCTACAGCTACATGTTGGATAGTGTTAGTTACAGCTACATGTTGGATAGTGTTAGTTACAGCATCATGTTGGATAGTGTTAGCTACAGCTACATGTTGGATAGTGTTAGCTACAGCTACATGTTGGTAGTGTTAGCTACAGCTACATGTTGGATAGTGTTAGTTACAGCATCATGTTGGATAGTGTTAGCTACAGCTACATGTTGGATAGTATTAGCTACAGCTACATGTTGGATAATGTTAGCTACAGCTACATGTTGAATAATGTTAGCTACAGCATCATGTTGGATAGTGTTAGCTACAGCTACATGTTGGACAGTGATAGCTGCAGCTTTGGATTGCTAAGAAAGTGTAATTCATTTCAATAGTAGCGAAGAAGTACACAAATGTCTATTTGAAGGTGAGCAGTGGCTGGAATGCTATGAGCAATGACAACACTGGAAAATACACTAACCTACCGCCACACAATACTACTACTACTATTACTACTACTACGATTGTGATAGTTCATCCTTACCATTTCTGCTTCTTTTCCATCACGTTCTTCCTTCATTGCCTGTTCTTGTTGTCTCCTGGACACAAGGACAACCAGGTATAGTCAAATGTAGCAAAGAATCACACCCACCCACGCACACCCACACACTCCTACACATTGTAATTAGATTCTGGCTATTTTACTTACTTTTGCTGATCAATGCCCTGGAACTTGACTCTATCTTTCTTCTCTCGTTCTTTGGCATCGTCCACCTACACACAAACATGACAGAGACACAAGAATTACACAACACAGCAGCAGGAGTTAGGCCCATACAGATCCACACATCTACAGCCATACTCACACATGCATAAATGCATGCACCCACCCACACAAAAAAATATATCACTCAAAAAAAAAAATGAACATAAAAACAGGCAAACAAGAATTAGAAATTTAAAAAAAAGAAGTATGATTTTCTTTGTTCTAATTTAGAAAAGATCCTCAAGGAACAACCTGCACCACACAACACACAACATTGTATCTGCAACTATTCCAAGAGGACCAGGACCTGCTCTGGCCCAAGTACTGCATGATACATACAACAAGAGGGTCAAGCCTGAGAGTCAGCAGCCTGCACTGGTCTAAACCTGCACCCTCCCTCCCTCTCTCCCTCCCTCTCTCCCTCCCTCTCTCTCTTTGCCTGCAGTACCCATCCATAACCCCCACCCCACCCTCCATTGTAACGCACCTCTCTTTGCCTCCGGTCCAGCTCTTCCTGCCTCTTTACCTGTGCAGCTTCCCTCTTGTCTTGTTTCTTGCGATCTTCCTCAAGTTTCTAAACAAGCAAACACAACCCAATGTTCAGTAATACCAACACAGAACAAGACATAAACATGGCTAACCTCTTCCTTACTCCAAAACTCATCTCTTGATGCATTAATGTCTGTTCTTGCATTTGACTTCTTATAAACAGAGCCCTAGGAAGAGAATATGCATTTTAACCACAATCATCACAACCCCTAATTCATTGTCTCTATATATCAATCAATCAGATTATCTATCTATCTATCTATCTAGTATGTATCTATCTATCTAAGTCTCTCTATTACGTAGATGAGTATGTACATATTGTAGTGACATTTCCCTTCCTCTCAAAGTCAACAAACAACTGGACATCATGCTAGTTGACTGTTTTCTCGTCTCATTTATTCAGCTTCGTCCAACATAGAACATTGTCTGTTATGTCATATTAACACAATGTCATTACATGCTGTTATGTTAATATCACACACAACACAATGTTGTTACATGCTGTCATGTTAATATCACACACAACACAGTGTTGTTACATGCTGTCATGCTAATATCACACACAACAATGCTGTTACATGTTGTCATGTTAATATCACACACAATACAATGTTGTTACATGTTTTTGTGTGGCATGGAGAGGAAGGACGCAACCAGCTAATGCCAATGGAGAGAGGCTATATATCACACTATTTCATCTTGCCACTTGAAACATTCATTTCTACGAAATAAAAAGTTTTGAGTACACATTCTTCAACTCCTACAAGTCTGCCCCATCATCTCAACATATCTCATGTGGTCATCACCTTTCACACCCCTAACACACACACACAGGCACCATACACCAAATGAAGGAAGGGGCCATGGAAATATTCGTCTCTCTGGAAGGAGCATGTGACCCATGCTTCAACCACAAACACACTGGGCATGTACAAGAGGAGCGTGTGAATTATGCGTCCATCACAAACACACACTGGACAAGTGTAAGAGGTGATGTGAACCGTTGTCCATTTATTATTGTGGTTGCACAAGTTTCAGTTAGCCACAATGATCAACATAATCCAAGAGGAAAATTCCATGTGGGGATATGTCACATGTTGAAACTGAAAGACAAGACAATTAAAAGGAGATACAGTAAGTACATCTACGACAGCCAGCCAGCCAATGTCTAGGTGGCAGTTGTGGGACAGTGGCCAGATTGTGAGTGAAACACTAGAGAAACTAAGCTAAGCTCCAAGCTGAGCTGAATCCCATCGTTCTAAATTAAGAGTTATGACACAAACTCCTGAAAAATCACAGCAGAGGATCAAGGAAGAAATACTTCAACTCTTTGTTCTTCGTGTACACATGCACTCAAAAAATGTGTGTGTGTGTGTGTGTGTGTGTGTGTGTGTGTGTGTGTGTGTGTGTGTGTGTGTGTGTGTGTGTGTGTGTTGAATAAAACATTGATAAATTAAAAAAAATAAATAAAAAAAACAAAACAAGAAAAACTAATTCTCTGTTCATATTTTTCTGGAAGGGCAATATTATGTGTAGTGATTTCCACCCACAAACATTAAGGCAACTAGGTAAGTTCACATGTCAGCCAACATCACACACTCACCACTGGACCGGCCTCAGGCATAGCACGGGCCTTCTCCTTGTGCACGCTGAAGTTAGCACCTGAGGGCATGCATCATTATGATCACATGACATTTACAAACAGTGAAACTAAGGGCTTGTTGAGCATAAACTTACCCGAGGCTTTGGCCACTTTGTCCAAGATGGTGCTCTCTTCCAGGTCAATCTCAGATCTGGCATTGACAGTTACGTGAGAGCTCTGTGAAGGACAATCAACAACAACAACCAAGAATCAACAATTAACCACAAGTACAATAAACATGAAGATAAATAACAATATAACTATCAATGACAATGAAGGCAATGACAGAGAAACAAGACTAATGGATGTCTACAGAATACAGCCTGGGGCAAGGTAACCATTGACTCACCTTGAAGAGCCGAGCAACATCAGTCATATGACGAGCACAACTTCCTTTACGACCGGAAGGCACTCCCTCTCCACTCTGCAAAGGAAGAGTTGGGGGTGTGGTGTGGTGGACACAAAGCAGGACGGAGGTGGTCAGATACACAACATCAGCCAGAGGTTTATTACATGTTGTGCTTAAGATTAACACCACACACGGCGGAGGCACATTGCCACGGCAACAAAAGACTGACCCAGTTGATAAGGACGTTCTTGAAGAGTGCAGTGTTGGGGTCCTTGACTCTCATGAAGACATACATCATCTTCCCACTGCTCAGTTCATCCACCATTTCATCAATGTCTCCATCTGAACAAGGAAGAAGAGAGACAGGGACAGCAGCAGAAGATGAACGCGAGTGGAAATGGGAAAGGACAAGAGGAAAAAGTGGACCCACATGTCCACTCAGACACTCCACTACACCATACAGGACCACGCCCCCAGTCTAACACCACAGGGGGCTCACAATGACGTCTGACAGTTGTGGGGTAGGTGGGACCAACACACAGAACTTAGACTTTACTTGCCTCCAGTCTCGTAGACCTTCAAGTCGTTGGTCTTGCCATCATATGTGAACACAGCCCTGGAGGAGAGATGGACTGTATTAATGTATGTATTAATGTATGTATTAATGTAAGTAGATAGGTAGATAGGTAGGTAGGTAGGTAGGTAGGTACGTACATATGTATGTACATACGTAAGTATGTACATGGGTAGGTATGAGGTCAAGCAAAGGCTATACGAAATATCAGACACTCATTATGTGGACAAACACAGGAAATGATAAGCTATTGTAATTTTACATACTAGTGAATGTACATGTGGGCGTGGCACTGTGGGCATGCTACTATGAAAGGTGCAACTCAGTGTGTGAAACATCACAAGGTCATGCAAGAATTTATGGTCAGATAAGAATCTATTGATAAGACTGAAAATACTACAGGTTATCCATATCCATTCTCCTGTTGCCACATGTCTGTCTGTCTGTCTGTCTGTCTGTCTGTCTGTCTGTCTGTCTGTCTGTCTGTCTGTCTGTCTGTCTGTCCTTTCCTTACGATGGTCACCGATCTCAAATGTCATTCATTGCTTTAGGGAAATGAAAACTTGTGGCCCAACTGCACAGCTAGTACCATACACTGCAGCGACAGGCAAGCTCCCACAGAATGGGTGTGTGGGAGGGGGGGAAGAGACTAAGGGGGTGTTGGTGTTTATTGTTACTTCCCCTACCATATATAACACACAGTGGACTAATACATACACGAACACACACGCATGCACATACACTTCCTAATAAGGACAACATGAAGAGTACCTGTCTCCCTAAACAAAACCTAAAAACCTTCTCTGAAAATCTGCATCTCTGCCACCAACTGAATAGGAAGATGCCCATATTTTGCACCTCCCATAAGAGAGATCAGCAACAGTCCTCCTGTGGGCTACCTGCATATTTCCCTAATTGTTATAATCTCATCTACCTTCATATTTCTCTAATTGTTATAATCTCATCTACCTTCATATTTCTCCAATTGCTATATCTCCTCATCACCACCCACACTCTCCAGCTCTACACCCCCAGAGGCACACCACTCATGCCATGGTGGAATTATCCTCTCATAGCTCCCATTAATGCTTAGCGGGTTGAAAAGAGCACACCAGTGACAACCTGATCTTTAATGAAACCACTCTAGCTAAACAGCTGAACCACACCAATCAATGGGTGCTACCAGAACAGCTGATGCAGCCTATAAGCGCTATCATGTACCAATTCGTGTCAGTATTGGCATTGAGCACGTCGTTGTAGGCCTCCAGAAGTGCCTTCTCGTTCTTCTTCAAATTAATAGCCATTTCCTGGGCCCACCAATCTCAAGAAGTCGACCTGCGAGTAGACAGATTCTTCTAGTGTTATTGTAGTGGTTCTGGCGTCACGTGAGACCTAGTTTAAAGATGTCTGCAGAAGAGAAACTAAAGCAGGTTGTCAACCCTATAGTCTTCTTCGACGTCTCCATTGGAGGGATTGATATGGGGCGCATGAAAATGGAACTCTTTGCAGATGAAGTACCCAAGACTGCAGAGAATTTTAGGCAGTTTTGCACTGGGGAGTACAAGAAGGATGGCGTGCCCCAGGGTTACAAGGGGGCAATATTTCATAGAATTATTAAAGATTTCATGATCCAAGGTGAGCATTGCATGCTTGAGCTTGCAGCTCCTCTGTCACTATCTGAGAATAATTTTGATGGGATGGAGTAGTCTCTGTAGCTAGACCCTTTACCTATCCCTTTGCTGGAATAAGTGTCTGGTGCACTACCAATAGCTAATTTGTGTGTGCATAATCAGCACTTTTGGTTATTTGGTTGCTTATCAAAATTTTCACAATAGAAAATGCCTTATTTTTTGTATTTAAAGTACCACTTTATTTATAATCCCCAATCTACTACTAGAATTATATTTGTCTGTAATTATAATGCCAAAAAAGAATCTGAATTAAATCTAGTGCGTTGGCTCATAAACCCTTTACTATAATTATAAGCACCATCTCACAAATTGAATATATTTCCCTGTAATTAAGCGCCATATCAAGTTAAATTATTTTTTGGTTGCACTTTAATTGCAGAAAATATGGTTAATGCAAAAGTTTTCATTCCAATTTTTTATGATGCATTTACGCACATAATTATTGCAAAGGCAAATAATTAGTGAGTGACCATGTGGTGTGGTATGACTACAATAATGGCCTGTGGTTGAGACCCTCTAGAGTCTGGGGGATGCTTACTAACAAGTTAGTTATTGGCAGTCCACCAGACCCTTTTCAGCAGAAGTGATGGGTAAAGGGTCTGGCTACGCGAGACTAAGGGAGGGGAGTACATATTCTCTCCATGGAGCTAGTTTTGTAAAGCCACACCCCCACATCATGAGGTGCTCTTGCAAACCATAATACTGGTTTGGTTATTCACTATCATGTAACTCATCTGTGTGCTCTTTCTGGCTACCAAAATTATAGAAACTTTTAAAATGTCCTGTCCTATGGGTGGTTTTTCAGTCCACCTCCAATCTCCTACTGCAAACTTGTAATGTATAGAGATTATTGACACTAATCTCATTAATTGAACAATCATGATACAGTGAATAAAAACTTCTATGAAAGTGACATTTATTTTTGGCAGTGAAAACAACTTCCAGTGAGTGTGGCAAATTTAAAAAAGACACACCTATAGCCACACCCACAGGAGGAATTTAACACTTGACTGATCATTTGGAAAATACATGCCCAATATATCAGTGAATGTGGTCATTAGTTGGGGACTTCCAGAGGAATATATGCTATTGTGTCACTAAACCACACCCATCGAAAAAGGCACACCTATTGCCATCCTATCCGAAAGAAACATTTGCAAGGATGTGCAGTGAGGTGCCCTAATCAACCCCTGAAAGTTTCGTGGACATTCCTCCAGTCATTTTGAAGGAGTTGGAGTCTGCACAGACAGACGGTCAGGCAGGCAGGCAGGCAGGCAGGCAGACAGACAGACAGACAGCTAAATCGTGAATTACAGTAACAATGTCAACCTTGCTAAAATTACAGACACCCAAGTCAGGGGACTTCAGGCATTACCAGAAATTTCCTACTGATTCCAGGCCAAGAAAATTATATTATTCTTGGCAGCTTGTTAAAAATGTTTCAAATTAATTATCAAAACATAAATACTTGAGAAAATTTGTACCACTTAGAAACCACTTGGGCAACAGCAACATCAGCCAGGGCCCAGGGATGTGTGTGATAGTGACAGTTCAACGGACTGGCTGGAACCTTTACACAGTGCACACTGGGCCAGTTGATTGGGCATTACTAGAGTTTCTGAAACTCTTTATTTTAGCAGATACTTTTTTTTGTTCAATGGATTTTGAACTCAAATTTTACAAAGCAATATGACAGCATGTATTCCACCTTTAATGGAGTCATACAGAGGTAGTGAGTATTGCCCTCAGATTACCCCCCTCCCCCCCCCAGAATTTTCAAGGAAATATTGAAATTGTATTGTGCCAATAGAGAATGATTTTATTTAACTTGACTGGCCTGCCAAAATCTTCATAGAATTTTTCTACTGGAGACATTGATCTGGAGTCTTGTCTTTGCCTGCCGCCATGTATAACCACATTGTTCACAATCTAAGCATTTGTACCTTTACCCTGTCCTTTCCACAGCTAGATACTTGGTATGCTCCAACCAAGACAGCGGGAACAAAAAATATATACACATTACACATTAACAGGATCTGATTCTCTAATGAGCAGCAGAATATCATCCAGCCATAAGAGCAGTTCCTTTGAGCAGTCAGTAACACGTGTCCCACTGTGGTTGTGTTGAGGAGGTGGGACTAATGACAGTGAAAGAACTTGAAACTGTAACAGTTGATATTAATAATGTAGTTGTTATTTAGAACAATTTGATGCCTTCAAGGTTGAGGGGGCGAATATCATTTTCGCTCCCTCCCTATAATTTTCAAATTACTATATTTTATTTATTAATAATGTCAACCCAAAAAGTAGTACTAGATTGTGGCATCATGTAGCTAAGGATAGGGATGTCCAACTAAGATTGCTCTTGATTGTCTGCCATGTGTGTGTGTACTGACGCTGAGTAATCAACTAAGAAAAGCTCTAGTCACTTAGAGAATTAGGCAAGAATCCTCATCATCTTTATCTGTGAAATGAATAGAGCTATAGAAACTGAAGTAGATAAGCCAATTGGCCTCTAGTCCCTTTGCCTGTGATGCAGTAGTAGCCCATGGTTGCTGGACTGAAGTAGATAAGCCAATTGGCCTCTAGTCCCTTTGCCTGTGATGCAGTAGTAGCCCATGGTTGCTGGACTGACAACTGAGGAAATGTTCTCCACTCTGTAAGTATTTTAGTGGAATAGTTGTCTTCGCTTTTTTTTCTTTTTTTTTCTCCATCCAATGTTTCTGTATCGCGATCTTTTCCGTATTGAGCGATTAGTTTCTCAACAGACTTGGTCTCCATAAGCGGGCAAAGATACTGAATGTGGTTTTGGAACCTTACGTGGGTCCTGGGTCGAATATGGACCGTGCTGAATAACAGTATTTTTTTTAAAAATGGACAGAGAAAAAAAATCACTAGTTGTGTTGGCTTTAAGTTGGCAGGAAAAAATTCTTACCAACAAAATTCTTTAATGAAAGTACTTGATCATCATCAATGGTCACATTTGTAGAAACTTTAAGTCAATACTGCTTTCCAGTATTGTCCAACGCCCACATCACTCCAGGCACAACTATGTCAACTAGGGAAGGTATCAAAGAGGAGGTCAAGCTGCTCTGTCTGAAGTGCTTAGCTTAGTTTGGCTGATTGTGGTAGAGAGAAATCAAGCAAGTATATGGCTGCAATGGTGGACAGTTTGCAGATGGTACGAAAGAAACCCAGACCTTCTTGCTCATCTTCTCGTAGATTTTGCCAGTGGGATTGCAATTTCAGAATAATTTCTTTACTGCTTTGACACACCTTTTTTTTTCATGTGCCTGCCAGTGTGTGTGCCTGCCAGTGTGTGTGCCTGCCAGTGTGTGTGTGCCTGCCAGTGTGTGTGTGCCTGCCAGTGTGTGTGCCTGCCAGTGTGTGTGCCTGCCAGTGTTTGTTCCTGCCAGTGTGTGTGTGCCTGCCCAGTGTGTGTCAGATGGCTTGATCACTTTCATTTCTAGAAGTTCAAGGACACTCAGTACCTCCTTGAGGCACTGCTCACTAAGGAAGAGTTACAGGGATGTGTCTTGATACATGCCTGAACTCTAGTCCTTCCAGAATAGATATAGGGGACAGTAAACTTCCTGTGGGTTAAAACTTTCACACTATGCTTAAGGATGTGCATTCCCTCACTTACCACCCCACCCCCCTCACACCATGGCATAATGACCACATGATCTGGGTTCAAGCCCTCCGACCCTCTATATAAATTATATTTTCAAACTATCCACAACTAGCAACTATTGTGTAACCAGTTCTCTCTCTCTCTGCTTTAGAGTGATTGGTGAGGCTTCCTTCCCTTAAAATTGCTATATTTTAACCCACCAGTTATTATGTCAATTCTTCCATTTCACTGGAAAAATTGGCTGTGTTTGATTAGTAGTGGTGGTAAAAATTGCAGCAGCTGTGAAATTTCAGGATTCAATTTTTTAAAATTGGGACTTAAAGGCCCCCCCACACACACACTCGGGGACCCACCACAGATAGAGTATTTTGTAAAATAGCCTTTCTGGTTAGTAGTGGTGGTAGGAATTGCTTATGGTTGTAGAATGATTTTCTTTTTCTCCAATAGCAAGAAAAGTAGCATACTTTGTATTTTAAAAAACTTTTTTTTTTGTGTTGATGATTTGAGTAATGATGAAATTTTCCCACACCACAATGATACCAGTTCAATTTATGTAATTGACCTGTCCAGACCTCACCACAGTGATTGTAGTAATGATGAAACCTGAGTCATCATTGACAATATTGCCTTGTTTTATTTTTTTTTCAGTGGTAGGTCCTGAGTGTGGGGGGCACCTTCAAGTAAAACAATTATAAAAAAAAAAAAAAAAAAAAAAAAAAAAAAAAAAAAAAAAAAAAACGAAGAAGAAGAAAAAAACAATCAATCAATGGGGTAGAATTTTATGTCCTATGTGAGTGCTCTCAGTTACTGCAATCATATGCAGCATAAGATCCTTTACCACATCAAACTAGGGCCCTTTTAGATACAAAAAAGGGGACAACAAACGATGTGTATGAACAACGCAACATAATAGAACTAAGACATATATACCTTCAAACTATAAAAAAAGATCAGACAAGAAAACAAGACAATTATCTATACAGATAAGACATGGGTGAACGCACATCACACACAGGAATACGTATGGGTAGACAGTGACGGGAAGGGAGGATGGAAGGTGCCGAGTGGGAAAGGGCAAAGGTTGATTGTGTTACATGCTGGAAGTGCAGAAGGTTGGGTGCCAGGTGCTGATTTTATGTTTAGGTCGAAGACAAACAGTGCAGACTACCATGACGAAATGAACAGCGAACACTTTATGGAATGGTTTACAAACCAGTTACTACCTAACATACCAGACAATGCAGTAATAGTTGTAGACAACGCTACATACCACAACAAACAAAAGGACAAAGCACCAACAACAGCAAACAAAAAAAAAGACATCAAAAACTGGCTGGACGAGCACAACATACAGTATGATGACAAGGACATTAAAAAAAAAAACATTACTGGACAAGGTTAGACAACACAGACCAGAAAAATTGTACTTAACTGATGACGTAGCACATCAACATGGACATGGACATACAGTGCTACGCTTACCTGTGGCCCACTGTGAACTTAATCCTATTGAGCTTGCTTGGGCCTCAGTCAAGGGCTACGTAACTAAACACAAGTCTTTCACATTTAAAGAAATTCAACAGCTGACACCTGATGGTATTACACACACAACAATTGATATGTGGAGAGCATTTTGTAGACATGTTATAGATATTGAGAACAATTACTTTGATAAAGACAGACAACTGGAAGATGCAATACAGGATATGGTAATAGAGGTTGGAGAGAGCGCTGATGATGGTACCGATGATGATGACGATGACTCTTTGGTGGACGATGAGGACAGGAGAGTTATTGACCAAGCACTGAGACAAAACACCAACTAGTACAAAACAAACTAAACATTCAACACCTACAGCAACTGAACCAGCAAGACG